>PVIW01007739.1:0-68939 GCA_004026585.1 Noctilio leporinus | reverse complement strand
GATGGAACTGGAGAGTATTATGCTTAGTGAAATAAGCCAGTCAGTGAAGGACAAATATCATATGATCTCACCCATTACGGGACAATAATGAGCAAAACTAACAACAAGCAAAACAGAACCAAGTATATGAATACAAGGAATAGGCCTTCAGTGGTCAGGGGGAAAGGGGTTGGGGGGAGGGGGGAGGCAGAGGCAAGAAGGGGGATCAGTTTAGATAAGAACCTAGTATAAAGGAACCATGGACATGGACAACAGGTGGGATTGACTTTGGGGGGAATGGGTGGGGAGGGGGACAGAGGGGAGCAAAAAGGGGATGGATGTAATCCAACAACAATAAAATTAAAAAAAAAAAAAAAAAAGATGTGCACAGGCTGTCTTCTGGCAGTGCTATAGTAAGTGCTACATTCTTAGACTAGTTCATGTAGCTCTGAGTATAACTGAAGTGCTTAAGATTAACTGTGATCCATTTCCTGAATCTGCCTCTTTTTCTTGGTCAGGTCTCCGCAGTCTACAGTCAGGCTGTGTGGCCTTGGAGTGGCAGATCCTATGGCTGTCACAGTAAGGGCTGATTCTGAGTGCCAGCCCCACTCAGTAGGCTGAGCCTGCAGTAGCCTAGCTGGGTTTCTCCATTGCTGGTGTTTTGGGGACTTTCCTTCTTTCACTGGTTCTGTGTGAAGACCTACAGGGTGCTTCTGTGGTGTCAATGGCTAGTCCTCTCCCTCCAGCTCCTCAAGGAGGCCTTTGTTACCTGCAATGGGCACGCCAGTTGCACCAGGAGTAAGTTCCTGGTGCACAGTTTTGAGTTTTTGTGGGAGCCTGTGCACAGGCGTGGGTGCGAGGGGTTGGGCGTCCCTTCTCACTGGGGCTCTGAGCTGCCCTCTCCCCGGTGTGGCAGCTGCACCATTTTCAGCCCTCTCGCCACCCCGGCTGGTGCACTTCCCCGCTCCCCCGATCCCCCTCTCCTGTTCCCTGCAGGTCTCTCCTCCTCCACCTCTGTCCCCAGGAGGTGCTTCCTCTTTCTCAGCCTTCAGAGTGAGGATCTCACACAGTCCCTCCCCTGAAGGAGTTCAATTCCTCGTTTCCTCCAGAGTTTGCCCTCACTGCCCACACTTCACTGCTCGGATTTCTAGTCTCCAGGGAGCATGGAGCTGGCTTCCGTTAGAGACGCTCCTCTGGGTAGAGCCACCACTGCCCAGAGCTGACCTCGGCCCACCGGCCAGTTTGGAACTATTAATCCCTAACCTATCCTTTTCCAAAATTACTTCTAACCCTCACAATTAGAAGGTAACAAAGGCCTCCTTCAAGGAGCTGGAGGGGGAGGACTAGCCATCAACACCACAGAAGCACACTGCAGGTCTTTGCACAGAGCCAGTGAGAGAAGGGAGGGCCCCAAAACACCAGCAGCACAGAAACCCAGCTAGGCTACTGCAGGCTCAGCCTACTAATGGGGCTGGCTCTCAAAATCAGCCCTTGACTGTGACAACCATAGGTCCTGCCACTCCAAGGCCACACGGCCTAACTGCAGACTACAAAAACTTGATCAAGAAAAAGAGGCAGACTCAGGAAATGGATCGCTGCTAATTTCAAGCACCTCAGTTATACCCAGAGCTACATGAACTATTAATCCCTAACATGTCCTTTTCCAAAGTTACTTCCAACCGTCACAATTAGTGCATTTTAAGTAAATACTGTTTATATCATAGGGTATCCCAGCTCACATACTCCTCCTTTATTTCAATCCACCTAACCACCCAAGACCCTCCTCCTACTATTGTTTTAAAGTCTAGTCACTCTCCTATTACAACTCATTCCCAGTCCTCAATCTAAGTATTCCTCCCCTCCCCAGACACTTAAAACTTATTTTTTCTTTTTTTTTTTTTTTGGGGGGGGGGGAGGGCGCTACTAAGAACTACACTTTTTTTTTTCTGCTAAAAGCACACAAATCCTGGTTCTACCTGGACCAACCAGGGCTTACTGAGGGTGGACAGGGGAGTAGATGTCACAACTATATATATAGGCTTGTACTATTCACTCCCACTTGAGGCATTCTGATTTTCCCCCTCCTCATTTCTATATAAGAGATAAGTTGGTTTTCTCTCTTGCATCCCCACTATCTTTACTACTCCTTTGCACCCTTCAAAATTATATACCCTTTAGTCAACTTAATCATTTTTCCCCTTGTGTAACAGTCTTATCATATCTACATCCCTATTAAGACTGGCTCAGTTGCAGCTGAGGGTATGATTAAAAGTGGGGGTTACCTTGGAGGGTATGGGTATATAGCTAGGTTCATAGGCAGTTGAAAGGGGGATTGAAGGAGAAAGATATCTCTGAAGGTGCCATTAATTTGCCTGGACTGGTGGTTCTGTTTTAGGAACAGCTCAAGAACCGTGTATGAAACAGGATAGAAGGAGTATCCCTTAATCAACCAACTGGAGAGAAAGGAGCAACACATACAACCAATCAAAATACAACAGACAGCCCAAGTTAATGACATAAAGGCGACCCCAAGAGCACCAAGTTGAGGAAATCTAGGAGACTGCAATACTGAACACCACAAATCTCATAACATAGAAGGGTGCTCCATGAATACAAAGAATCAAAGCAGATTAACCTAAGACAAAAACAAGCAACAAACAACAGACACCCAAAATGGGGGAAAACAGAATCAGTCCATTATCAAAAGGAAAGGAGGAATTACCAGAAAGATCACTAAGTGAAACAGAGGCAAATAAACTATCAAATATGGAATTGAAAATAATGATGATAGAGAAGCTCAAGGAGCTCAGCCAGCTCAAAGAAAACCATAAACAACTCCAGGGGTACCACAAAGAACTCCAGGGAAGCTACAAGGAACTTACTGAGAGCTACACCAGCATTAAAAAGGATTTAGAAACTATCAGTAAGAGCCAGGAGAAAATGAAGAATACAATTTCTGAATTGAAGAATACAGTAGAAAGAATCAACAGTAGGCTAGAGGAAGCAGAGGATCAGATCAACAATTTGGAGGACAACACAGAAAAATATTCCATTACAGTGCAACAGAATGAAAAAAGGCTGAACAAGAACGAAGAGGTTTTAAGAGAGCTACAAGACAACATGAAACACAGTATCTGTATTATAGGGATACCAAAAGGAGAAGAGAAACAAGGAATGGAAAACCTATTCAAAAAAGTAATGATGGAAAATTTCCCTAACATGATGAGTGAAAATGTTACTCAAGTTCAGGAAGCACAGAGGGTCCCAATGAAGATGAACACAAACAGACCCACTCCAAGACACTTATAATTAAAATGGCAAATTTCAAAGACAAAGAGAGAATCCTAAAAGCATCAAGAGAGAAACAGCTAATAACATATAAGGGGGCTCTGATAATGCTATCTGATGATTATTCAACAGAAACAATACAAGCCAGAAAGGAAAGGCAAAAAATATTCCAGGTAATGGGAAACAAAGGCCTGCAACCAAGAATACTCAACCCAGCAAGGTTCTCATTCAAAATAGAAGGAGAAATAAGGAGATTCCCAGACAAAAGATGACTAAAAGAATACATCTCTACCAAACCAGCATGGTAAGAAATGCTAAAGGGTCTGCTTTAAAAAAAAGTCAAGAAAAAACAGAGAGGAACACAGGTACAAAGTGGGGAAATGGCAATAAATAAGTATGAATCAATAATAACCTTAAATGTAAATGGATTAAATGTGCCAAATAAAAGGCATAGGGTAGCTGAATGGATAAGAAAACAGGACCCACATATATGCTGTCTTCAAGAGACCCACCTCAGAACAAAAGATTGACACAGACTGAAAGTGAAGGGATGGAAAAATATCTATCAAGCAAATGGACATGAATAAAAGGCTGGAGTAGCAATACTAATTTCAGACAAAATAGCTTTTATGATGAAGGCCATAAAAAGAGATAAAGAAGGACATTTCATAACACTTAAGGGAACAATTCATCAAGAAGAAATAACTCTGGTAAACATATACGCACCCAACGTACGAGCTCCAAAATATATAGGGAAAATCTTGGAGGACTTCAAGGATGTAGACAGCAGCATACTCATACTAGGGGATTTTAATACCCCACTATCAACAATGGACAGATCTTCCAAAAACAAAAATCACCAAGGATGTTGTGGCATTGAACAATACTCTAGAGGAAATGGACGTAACTGATACATACAGAACCTTTCACCCCAAAGAAGCAAAATACACATTTGTTTCAAATGTACATGGAACATTCTCTAAGATAGACCACATGGTATGTCACAAGACAAGCCTCCACAAATACGGGAAAATTGAAATCATACCAAGCATCTTCTCAGATCACAATGGCTTAAAACTAGAAATCAATCTCAAAGGAAAAAAACAAAAGAATTCTAAGCCATGGAGATCGAAGAACATACTTTAAAGTAATGAATGGGTCAACAACAAAATCAAAGATGAAATCAAAAAGTTTCTGGAAACAAATGACAATGAATACACAACAGCCTAAAACCTATGGGACACAGCAAAGGCAGTCCTCAGAGGGAAATTCATAGCAATACAGGACTACTTAAAAAGGTCAGAAGATTATAAAAACAACCTAAACATAAGGCTGCTAGAACTAGAGCAGCAACAACAAACAAAGCCAAAAGCAAGTAGAAGGAAGGAAATCATCAAGATTTGAGCAGAATTAAGTAACTTAGAGACTCAAACTACAATTTGAAGAATCAACAAGACCAGAAGCTGATTCTTTGAAAAAATTAATAAAATTGACAAGTCTTTATCCAGACTCATTAAGAGAGAGAGAGGACCCAAATAAACAGAATCAGAAATGACAGAGGAGAAATCACAACTGATACTTCAGAAATACAAAGGATTGTAAGAAATCACTACAAACAACTATATAACAAGGAATATGACAACCTGGGTGAAATAGACAAATTTCTTCTGGAAATGTATAAGCTACCAAAACTGAATCCAGAGGAAGCAGAAATCCTGAATAGGCCATTAACAACTAGTGAAATTGAAGAAGTAATCAAAAATCTCCCAAAGCACAAGAGCCAGATGGCTACACAGGGGAATTCTACAAAACATTTAGAGAAGAATTAGCTCCTATCCTTCTTAACCGATACCAAAAAATCCAACAAGAGGGAAGACTCCCAAACTCTTTCTATGAGGCCAATATTATTCTAATCCCAAAACCAGGTCAAGACACAACTAAAAAAGAATACTATAGGCCAATATCTCTGATGAACAAAGATTCTTAACAAAATACTGGCCAACTGGATCCAGCAATACATTAAAAAGATTATACACCATAATCAAGTGGGTTTCATCCGAGGGATGCAAGGATGGTACGACATTCTCAAATCAATAAATGTAATACACCATATCAACAATCTGAAAGACAAAAACCATATGATCATATCAATAGATGCTGAAAAAGCATTTGATAAAGTGCAGCAACCATTTATGATAAAAACCCTCAGCAAAATTGGAATAGAAGGAGCATACCCCAACATCATAAAGGCCATGTATGAGAAACCTGAAGCCAACATCATACTCAATGGGCAAAAACTAAAAGCTTTCTCCCTAAGATCAGGAACAAGACAAGGCTGTCCACTTTCTCCACTTCTGTTAAACATCATTTTGGAAGTTCTAGCCATAGCTTTCAGAGAAGGAAAAGGAATCAAAGGTATCCAAACTAGAAAGGAGGAAGTCAAACTGTCATTATTTGCAGATGATATGATAGTGTACACACAAAACTCAATAGGCTCCACCAAAAACCTACTTGACCTAATAAGCAAATTTAGCAAAATAACTGGATATAAAGTCAATATCCAGAAATTAAAAGCATTTTTGTATACCAATGATGAAACATCAGAGAGAGAAGCTAGAAAACAAATCCCATTTACCATAGCAACAAGAAAAATAAAATACTTAGGAATAAACAATCAAGGAGGTAGAAGATCTACACTCAGAAAACTACAGAACATTGAATAAAGAAATTAAGGAAGATACAAATAAATGAAAGTATATACCATGTTCATGGGTAGGAATAATTAACCTCATTAAAATGGCCATACTACCCAAAGCAATCTATAGATTCAATGCAATCCCAATTAAAATATCAGTAACAGACTTCACAGATATAGAAAAAATACTTCAAAAATTTATATGGAGCCAAAAACACCCATCAATAGCCACAGCAATCCTGAGAAAGAAGAACAAGGTAGGAGGAATCACAATACCAGACATCACATTATACTATAAGGCTATTGTCATTAAAACAGCCTGGTACTGGTATAAGAATAGACATATAGATCAATGGAACGGAATAGAGAACCCAGAAATAAACCCAGGACTCAATGGACAATTAATATTCAACAAAGGGGGAAGGAACATAAAATGGAGTAAAAACAGTCTCTTCAACAAGTAGTGTTAGGAGAACTGAACACCAACATGCAAAAAGATAAAACTAGACCACAACTTACACCATACACCAGAATAAACTCAAGATGGATAAAGGACTTAAGCATAAGCATTGCCACCATAAAAGTCCTGGAGAAAAATATAGGTAGTAAAATTTTAGATATCTTACACAGAAATAGGTCCACTGATACTTCACCAAGGATAAAGGAAATAAAAGCACAATAAACAAATGGAGCTATATCAAATTGAAAAGTTTCTGTTCAGTTAAAGAAGACACCAGCAAAATTCAAAGGGAACCAACTGTATGGAAAACGAAATTGCCAATGATACCTCAGACTAGGGTTTGATATCCAAAATATATAAAGAACTGATGAGTCTCAACACCAAGGAGATAGACAGTCAAATTAAAAATGGGCAAAGGACCTGAACGGACAATTCTCTGAGGGACACATGCAAAAGGCCCAAAGGCATATGAAAGAATGTTCAACATCACTAGCCATCAGAGATGAAAATTAAAACCACAATAAGAAGCCACCTCACACCCGTCAGGATGGCAATCATCAACAAATCAACAAACAAGTATTGGTTTGGATGTCAGGTAAAGGGCACCCTGGTGCTCTGTTGGTGGGAATGTAGGCTGGTGCAGACACTATGGAAAGCAATATGGAGTTTCCTCAAAAAACTAAAAATGGAACTGCCTTTTGATCCAGCAATCCTACTACTAGGACTATACTGAAAGAACCCTGAAACACCAATTCAGAAGAACCTATGTACCCTATGTTCATATCAGTGCTATTTACAATATCCAAGTGCTGGAAACAGCCTAAGTGCCCACCAGTGGATGATTGGATCAAAAAACTTTGGTACATTTACACAATGTAATACTACACAGCAGAAAGAAAGAAAGAACTAACCTTTGCAACAACATGGATGGAACTGGAGCATATTAAGTTTAGTGAAACTAGCCAGTCAGTGAAAGACAAATACCATATGATCTTACCCATTACAGGACAATAATGAACATAACAGGATGGATAAAACAATCTGGATAAAGAAGAACAAATTAGAAAACTTACTGTTCCTGATTTAAAAATCTAATTGCAAAGAGACTATAAACAAGAGAGTGTGGTAATGGCATGAAGACAGACACGTAGAACAATGGTTTAGAACTGAAAGTCCAGAAATAGACCCTAACATTTATGGTCAGTTGATATTTGACAGAGTGCCTACACAATTCAATGAGGAAACATATTATTTTCTATAAGAGGTATTGGAACAATTGACTATACACATACAAAAGGGAAGAGAGGGAAGGGGGAAGAATGGGAAGGGGAAATGGAGGGAAAGGGAAAGAAAAAGGAAGGAGGAGGAGAAAGAAAGAAATCTGGATTTCTGTATCATGTAATATGGAAGAAAGAACTAAAATGGATCACAGAACTAAATATGGGGTAAATGTAAAAAACTCTTAGAAGAAACCTTAGGAAGAAATTTGCATGAGCTTGGCTTGGCAACAGTTCTTTTTTTTGAGGTAGTACAAAAAACAAGCAAAAAATACAAAATAAATTGAATTTCATTCAGTTAACCTTTGTGCAAAAAAGGGTATCATCAAGGAAATCAAAAGAAAACCCACAGGGTAGGGAAATATTGTCTTATAAGGGACTTACATCCAGAATATATGAAGGATACTTATAATTCAACAATAAGAAAAATCCAGCTGGAAAATGGGAAAGCATCTGAATAGACATTTCTTTACAGATAAATGAATAGATAATTAGCATATGCAGAGATGCTCAACACTGTTAAATATTAAAGAAGGAGAAATATAAATCAAAACTACAATGAGATATGCTTCACATTTACTAGAATACCTAAAGAAGACAAAGAATAACAAATGTTGGTAAAGACATGGAGAAATTGGAAATTTAATGCACCACTAGTAGGGCTGACAGATGGTTCAATCATTCTGGAAAACAGTGTGACAGTTCCTAAAAATGTTAACATATGACCCAGCAGTTTAACTGTTAAGTATATCTCAACTTAAATGAAATTTGTCTACACAAATACTTTTTATGTAAAAGTCAATAGCAGCATTATTCACTATAGCAAAGAAAAAAAAAAAAAAAAAGGAAACAATGCAGGCCCTGATGTGGTGAATGAATAAAAATAAGTTGTATTTCTCCACCTAAAACAGAGTGAAACAGTAATACATGTTACAACCTAGAAGAACCTTGAAAAAAGTATTGTAAGTGAAAAAAGCCAGTGACAATAGGTTATATACGTAATTCCATTTATGCAAAGTGACCATATTAGAAAAACAAACAGAGACAAAAAAGTAGATTACGGTTACTAGGGGATGGAGGTTGTGGGAATGGAGTGCGAAAGTAATGTAACGGGTATGAGGTTTCTTTCCAGGATGATGAAATGTTCCAAAACTAATGGTGATGATTGTAAAATTCTAAAAATACTAAGAACCACTCACCTGTGCAGTTTAAAAGAGTGAATTTTATGATATATGAATTATGTATCCATAAAGCAGTTATTAAAAACAATGGAAAAGGGTTTATGCTCATTTACATGTAAAGGAAGTAGGTTTTACCACTCTAAAGCTGCCTTTTTGGGATATTAACTTTAATTACTTATTAAAAACCAAGACTCAGAAAGTATCTCTGACCCCTATCCCTGTTTCCAGCCCAAGAGATTCAGAAACAAAAACCTGCTTCAGGAAGGCAACCTTAGGTTGTTCAGTTTAGCCTAATTCGAGTAAGACTGGTAAATAAGAGGGCATCAGACAGGGGCCTGTTAGCTAGAAAACCTTCTGTTTCCCATTGTTTCTGAGTTGCCTGTCATGTATTTTCTGCTCTCCAATTATCTGTAAATTGCCCATTCTGACTTCTGAAATCTAATATCCTGTCACCTTCCCTCTTTCTCATTTGTCCAAAAATATTATGCTTATGTGGGTTCCCCACACACATGTATTTAAACTGAGTTTCTCCTATTAATGTCTGTTAGATTGATGTCCCAACTAGAAGAACTGAGAAGTATTAATTATTTGAGCTCTTGCACATCTCCACATTCATAAATATTAATTTATAAATGACAGTTAAAATTATCTCAAATATAAAATTCTTTATAACTTTAATGAGTGATATTGAAAGAAAAATGATTAGCCATTGGAACTTCAATATAACACTCTGAGGATGAACTAATCTCAGTTTCTCAATCACAAATCAAAAAAGATAAATTTCTCATAGAAATTATCTCTTGAATTTTCAAGTGTCAACATGGCAACTCAATTTCTAGGCTCTATTATATTGGACATCAGTGACAGAACTATGTATGCCAAGATTCTTCTAATTATCACAGAATATCGTAAAGAGTAGAAAGCAATATTAAGCACAAAATGCAGATACCTCAGCATTCTTCGTTAATTTGTTCCAGAACTTGTGATGAATGCCAAAACTGACAAGTACCAAGCAAATGAGGAGTGACGAAACCCTTTCTCTTGTGGGGCAACATCCCTATGAGTCCCCAGCAAGTGCCAAATGCTGAAATGTTTTTTCATCAAAATGCGACGAGTTCTGAAGCAGATGAGTAAGGAGGTATGATTGCCTATGTAAATATACCATTCCCTCAAACACAAGCAGATATACATGAACTGTTTTCATTGTATGACCTCAAATATAGATTGAAAACTACTTTATTAGATGAAAAAAGGAAGTTCTACTGAACTCAGAAAGTTAGTTAATGGTGTACACAGCTACGGTTTACTGGAGAGAACAGATTTCAAGTTTAAGTAACATTAAAAAACAACACTAGCACCTATGAAACAAAAAAGATTTCTAGGACCCTGGCTGGTGGCACAGTGGATAAGGAGCCAGCCTGCAAATCCAAAGGTCGCTGGTTCAATTCCCAGACAGGGCACATAACCAGGTTGAAGCCAGACCAATGGCCAGGTCTGTAGCTGAAGGCAAGTGAAAGGCAACCATACATTGTTGTTTCTCTCCCTCTCTGTCTCACTCACTTCCCCCCTCTCTAAAAATAATAAATAAAATCTTTTTAAAAATCTACTTATAGTGCTCGCTTTAACTATGTGTGCCTCTTTCTTTCAACAATTTTTTAAAAAGAAGATAACAGACCAAAGCATTCATGTGAAGCGTAAATAAAAATCAAGTGTTGAAAAAGTCTAATATGTGGTGGAAATACATAAATGCATCAATATCTAACATTATTTCAGAGAGCATACAATAAAAAGCATATATAATAAAATCATACTGAATGTAATTAACACATTTAATAATTTAAAATGTACTTTTATGTATTGAAAATATGTAAGGTTCATTCTGAAAAACTCTAGTTATTAGATTTTATATGCCTAAGAGAAAGATTTTTATAAAATGAAAGAAACACTTATGGATGGTTTCCTTACTATGCATTTTGAAAATGGCAGAAGCCCAAATGTATGAAATATTACTTGGAATTTTATAATTAGAATAACAGAGATTTTTGAAATCTTAACATTTAAGATCCAAACTTAATCATTCTAGAGGATCACTGGACACAATAAAATAATCCTTTAAAAATATAGATGCCTTTCAAAATATTAGTAAGAATATAATTTTTGAACATTGGACAACAGACAATGATTCACTATGCAGTTAGGAAAACCAATCACTAAAAAGCATATAATAAATATAACCAATAAAGTTAAAAAATAATATGATATATTAATATTTATAGGCACATTTTGCTGTAATAAAACTCTGAATAAAACTTCTCTTTTATCTAAAATAGTTTCCTACAAGAGAAAAAACAAAAAGTGATTCTGTTTTATCTCGGCTCAACAGAAAAGTGACATAAATCAAAATGTCATCAGTGAACTGGTAGTACTATAACACACAGCCCATCACAGTTTTTCATGTATTAAATATCACAGAGGAAGAGAGACAAAACAGAACCCTATGACATCTCTTACAGGAAATGAACAGATGCCCAATGCTGCTTTTTAGGATCTTGTCCCTTAGGAGAAATGAAATTGAGAAATTAATAGAAGGAAACTCACTCTTCTTTTTAAAATAAAAAATCTAATTCCTTTCTGAAATGCCTCTTGGTGTCTATTGCTGTTTCCATTGTAAAGTCATTTCTAAGTAATATCTATAAATAAACTTCCAAGTCTATGGTCAAATCTGAGTAGGTACAGTTAAAGGAATAGAATACAGTTTAAATGGATAAATAAAGCCTCTTGGAAAATGGGGTAACATTATTCTTGTGCATTTCATTTCTGTATTAAGTAATTTTCTCATAGACATAATTTCAACCAAATTTATCTATCATTTGGTAATGAAGTACTATACAACAGGCAACTGGTATAAAAGATGGACCAGACAGATAGTTTTACTCCTAAAAGTATATAGGTTAAAAAGATTTTGACATTTCATTTTAAAGCATTTTAAGGAAAATAAGGAAACAAAACTTACAAATTTCCAAGCTCATATTTTCTGCAGAATATAAGTGCATATATAAATATGAATTCCGTGATTATACACACATACACTCAGACAGAGATAATTTCATCTTTTGGAAGTGATTTTGTAATGCAATTGTCATGTATCTCAGTTAAAATAAGCAGAGTAAATCTTTGAGGTATCAACTTCATTTATCTGCCTTCATCTTTTTTTGCTATGTGTAAATAATATGACATTCAGGAAAAGTATAATTTACCAACTTTAATTCCCACAAGGTTAGCAGTATTGATGACAGATACCATGACTTGGTCTGGATTTTATTACATCAGAATACAATGTATAATATGAAATACTTCTTTAAAATTTTTATGAAATGTATATTTGTTGAAAATCTCCTGATATTCAAACAATCAGAGAACAAAATGCTTATGTGTCTATGTTCTACCAGCTCCAATGTAGCCAAGTCCAAGATTTAGAATGGCTTCCAGTCACTGAAATAAATGCAATGTAAATTAATTGGCTATGGCACTTTAAAAAGTTATACTATATCCCTGGCTGGTGTGGCTCAGTGGATAGGCGCCAGCCTGTGAACCCAAAGGTCACTGGTTCGATTCCCAGTCAGGGCACATAACCAAGTTGCAAGCCAGGCTTCCAGCCAGGTCCTTAGCTGGAGGCAGGTAAAAGGCAACCATACATTGATGCTTCTCTCCCTTTCTTCCTTCCTGCCTGCCCTTCTCTCTGAAAATAATAAAATATTAAAAAATAAAAAGTTATACTACGGCACATTATTTGTATTTTTAAAATAAGGGAAAAATAATTGACTTCCATTAGGCATTTTGATGGTAAATGTTTAATATCAGACTGATATTGATGAGCATTGTGCAGGTAATAACTTAGTGGCCCAACCTCAGATGGTAGAAATATTTTTCATTTGCCCAGGCCACTGATTATCAGGAAAATGAGAAAGTTTGTAATAAAATTATAGGGGGCATGTTATTTTTATTATGATGGGGATAAATTAATAGGAAAATAAACTTTTCAATCAGAAAGCAACTATGTGTAAAAGTAAGAATAAATGAAGCAGAATCAGTATTTTATACCAGGCTATACTTTAAAGATTTGCAAAAGTTCCATTTTTATGCACTGAAGACAGAATCATGGACAAAGTCATATTAAATGGGGATAATGGGTAATTGGAATTGTATTCCACAAAAGATTTTATGTTAATGCTTGAATTCTGTTCATTGTTTATTTCATCATCCATGGCCTACTCAATATATTTTCTTATGTGTTATTGGGAAAATTTTAAATTTAGTTGAGTTACTGATGATCAAAACACTCATCATGGAAGCTTTAGATTTGGACAATAACTTCATTTGGTTTAATATGTTAGGACCATACTTCTCATAGAAGTACTATATAATAATAATTCAATTTTATTTCATTATATATATATTTATATTTAGGGTGGGGTAAATGTTTTTAAATGATCAAAGTAATTGCTGATACTATAAAATTAGATTTTAGAGATATTTTTGACCCCACAGTGATTTTCATAGATACTTGTGGCTATTTTCACAAACATTAGATTTTATAGAAATTTAACGTGGGTACCTTTTTTTCCTCTGAGTTCATTTATTTAGAGATAGAAAAGTCATTAAAACTTAGAACACAATGTCAACACAGAATACAGTTGGGAAATTAAGTTGAAGTATTACATTTTATTTAAATTAATAAATATCTTAAATACTGTCCTCATTTCCTTTTAGTCCATGCCCCAGGAAACATTTTCATTGCCTTTTTAAAAATCTGTTTAGAGAGTGAGGGGGCAAGGGAGAGAGGAAAGGAGAGAGGAAAACATTAGTATGAGAGAGAAGCAGAGAAGCATCCATTGGTTGTCTCCCGAAAGTGCCTGGAGCAGGGAGATCTCATGCCTGGACTGGAGATCGAACCCACAATGTAGTTGTGCACCCTGACCAGGAATCAAACCCAACTTTTCAGTTACAGGATGGTGCTCCAACCACCTGAGCCACACTGGCCCAGGGCTGAATGCTTTATTTTCTGAACTGGCTGGATGGGTATAGTACACAAAGAACAGGATGACAGCAAATAATTCAGACCTGTAGCTGATAACAAAGCAGCATACCAGCATTTTGGGTTTCTGTCTTCCATTTCTTCTACTCACGGTCATTCCATAAATGGGAAAAATCCATAAGTAAGACTATGTGTAAGAGGATAGAGCAAAGCCTACATCAAACCACACAGCTGTAAGAGTTCCTTCTGAAATGAAGAAAGCTCCAATAATAATTGCTGCTGCTGCAGCGATTTCAAGAACCAGAATCTTTTGCGTGCTGCAGCTCCAGGGCTGCTACTGCTCTTCACTTTGATCACCGAGCGAGGAGAAGCTAGAACCCACTCAAGCCAATGGCGGTCTACATACAGCTTTGTAGCCAGCCAGAATATCACAGGGGACAACACCTTTCTCACTCTCACAAAATCCAGGAATCTCATTCAGTTGTTCTCCTGCATATGCTCCAGCAGGCAAGGAAAGTGCACAGATGATCCTTGTACCGTGGAGTTGTTTCCGCCAGGACAGCATCGGCCGAGCAAACACCCGCCGCTGCCACACAAACACGGTGGCCAGCTTGCCACTATCGCTCCCTATCTCCAAACTATCTCAGAAGCAGCGAACGCCAACAACATGGGGACAGCTCTGGGGCTTCCTCTGCTGTTTTTCACCCCTGTCCTTTAAACAAGGGATTGGCCTGTGTGGCGTATTTGAATGATGAAAACAGGTTATGTTGATTTGATATGACTATTTTAATTGCCCCCATATATACAGAATAGAAGTTGAAACTCCAATTGTGGGCTCAGCCAGCCTGGAGGTCACAATTGGCACAGGATGCTTACTAGCTCCGTGACTTTGAGCAATTTATTCAAATTAACATGAAAAATACATCGGCGAGTTAATTAAAAGATGGTACTTGGTGTATATTATTAGTAATAGCTCCTACACTATGTTCAATAAGAAAAATAGTTTTTAAATACTACAGCTAATAAGGGTTTATGTTTACCATTGTTACAGGATAGGTTTTTAGCCAAACATTTCTTAGGAATTGCCTTCATGCGTGTATACTTGTCAGCCTTCAGAGGATTATCAAAGAGCTATGTAGAGAAAAATATTGCCATTGATGGAGAAAAGATACAACTAAATATATTGTTGTGTTAAGAATGTTTGGGTCTTGATGATATCATTCCCATCTTAGATCCTAGATTTTTTTTAATCTCCCATAATCTTACTGTTATCTAATTATTAATGCTACTCATGGGATCCTTTTCCTCCCACTGCAGCTACATTTAATCTGATACCAGATTTCCTAGTTTATGTGCCTCCATATTTTGCTTCTCCTTTTATTATTTTTTTTCAATTAGTTCTGACCTTGGTAATATTGTTTGCAACCTACCTACACACACACAAATTAAGTAATCTTGTTTTCTTTTGATTACAATAGTATTTCCTATTCTCAGAATGATATTTTTTAATTAATTTTAAATATAATTCTAGTATATTATTCAGTGAGTCAAACAGAAAGAATTATGCTTTTGTTTATGATAGTAACAGGGACTGGGGTTACTGCCTTTCCTCCCCCATCCACTTAAACAACTAGAAGACTGGACAAATTATGGAACATAGAACAGAATTGTTTAAAAAATTTAAAACTTATAAAACCAAGTATTGGAACAAAATTTGTTGCACCTGGAACTTCCAGAATAAATATTGTACAGCAACTATAGGAAAAAAATGTGGTAATTTCTTATATTTAAATTTTAAAGTTATACAATATAGCAATTTCATTCCTAAGCATTCACCCAATATAAATAAAACATGAGTACATAAGATCTTTTCCTTGAATCATATTTGAGTTATTCAAAACAGCCACTTCTTTCTGTTTTATGTAGCTATAAATGACATAAAGCATTGTATAAGTTTACTATGTACTGCATAATGACATCAATGTGAAAGAGAAACATTAATCAGTAGCCTCCAATATGATCCCTGATGGGGGACCAAACCTGCAACCTAAGCATGTGCTCCAAAGGGGAAGTGAACCTTTGACCTTACAGTTTACAGGAAAATGTTCCAGCCAACTGAGCCATATAGGCTGCACACAATAGCCATTTATTTTTATATTTCCATTTAAACTTAGACAATATCATATCCATCATAGTGTTTAATATATATACTCTTTGTAACAAATACATTAATATAACTTAGGAATGTTCAACATTGCCACAGTTGTTAAATAAGTTTACTTTTTCATATATAAGCAGTTGAAGTTTTCAAAAAAATAAGGTTTAAAGCAAAAAGAAGAAAGGATTTATCGCAAATCAATAAACTATTATAATGTGTGAACATTAACTATAAAATGAGTGATCGTATTCGTATGGCAAATTTACATTTTCCATTAATATTTTTGTTGTCAATATTAAATCTTAGTTTTATTTTGCTTTGATGGTAGAAAATTTATGTAATTACTTTTATATAAATTTTGAAAGAAAGTCACTGTCTGCAGCCTACTTCTAAGGAGTGAGGAGTTATACTTTCCTCCCTTGGAGCAAATGCTCACATGTTTTGGAATTTTTCTACATAAGGACTTATCACTTTTCTCCAGATATATATTTAGTTAGTAGTTTATAGTTTGGATTTGTTTTATACTTTGACTTATAATTCAGTAATACTTTTTTTTTGGTTGCTCAAATTTTTCCATGAGGAATTCTTTCATTCAGCTCCTGTATCCCTTCAACATACCCTCACCAATATGTTTTCGTTGTTCACGTTGCGATTGTGCTTGTTTTTAAGCACTTCCTTAACTCCCTGGCATTGAAAGATTCTCCACCCTCATCTCTCATTATTCCAGGCAAAGTTGTTGATGTTAAATCTTTGCTGAAAAAGTTTGGATGAATATAAGCTAAATTAAAATTGGATTCTAAATTTGTTAAACTTTGGGAAGTTTTATTTAATGGCTTAAATGCAGACCGTAAGGAAAACTCATTATCTTTAAAATACAAAGGGGTCTATTTGGGAGCCTGGATATCTTGTCATTTGTACAGGTCTATTTTGCTTTTTAACAAAAGTTCATAGTTTATGTGAGGGTTCTCCATATTTTTCAGATGACACCTTAATATTATTGCCCCCATTCCCAGAGAAGCCATTTTCCAAAGAGCCCTAGTTTTTGTTTTTTTTTTTAAATTTCATTTATTATTTTTCACAGAGGAAGAGAGACAGAAAGGGAGAGAGACATCAATGTATGGCTGCCTTTCACCTGCCTCCAGCTGGAGACCTGGCTTGCAACTTGGTTATGTGCCTTGGCTGGGAATTGAACCAGAGACCTTCGAGTTCATAGGGCAGCAACGTATCCACTGTGCCACCAGCCAAGTAAGAGCCCTAGTTCTTTATTTAAGAGAAAGGTATTAGAATCTATGACTAGGCATTAGATCTGCTGGTTGCCAAGGAAGTATCATTGCTACTGAACCTCTCAGTTGAAAAAGTATATGTGTGTGTGTACACTAACCTGTGTATATGTGCCCATTTCTATCAATGTTTCTATATGTTAGCATTTGTAACTATATTAAACTACACAAGTTCATCCCATGTTACAATGAATACATTTTTAATATATTTTGGGGTTTAACTTGCTAATATTTGGTGAGAATTTTGTATACATGTTCATGAGAGATACTATAGTTTTCCTTTCTTTTAATGTCCTCAACTGGTGTTTTAGTAGTAATGTTTGTCTTTTAAAATGAGTTTTAAAGTGTGTTCTTTACATTTTCATTTTATGGAGTACTTTGCTGAGAATTGCTATCACTGCTTCTTTAAATGTTTAGTAACATTTTCCAGGACTACCATATGGGCCTTTTTTGGAACATTATTGTTGTTCCTTTCTTCTTTGGAATATTATTGTTGATTCAATGTCCTCAGTAGATGTTGACTATTAAGATTATATATTCTCTTTCTATGGGTTTTTGCAGTTTTTGCCAGTCACGAAATTGTTTCATTTCACCTAAGTTATCAAATTTGTGGATTGATTTCTTAATAGAATCCTTCTATGCAAGTCAAGGATTTATTGTTATACATACAAAACATGCTGCCAACTGCATTAGCAAAAGATCGATGTAAAAATACTCACAATTCTGCAACTTTCCATTTAAAATTTTTTGTCCTTGAAAATTGTTGAGAGGCCCAGCATTGTATTCTGCCAATAAGTTGTACTGAATACTATTAGTACCAGCATTGAGTTTTCATATACAAAGTAACACTGTAGGCAAAGCAACAACAGAAGTATGTCTATCTAGTCCAGGTAAAGAGTAGTGTCCAGATTAGTTGTACAGTTGGTAATCCTTCAAGGAGGTAACGTTAAGGTTCATAGTTTAAGGATCAAATATTTTACAAACTGTAAACCTTTAACACATAAGCTTTCTACGTACTTACCAGAAAACTATGGCAAGTACGTATTGACTTGGAATAAAGTAACATGAAAACAGGAATAAATTTTTACAAATCTAAAAGAGTCCTACATTATCACAAAGATCTTCTAACATACATAGGTGTATACTGCTTCTTAAAGAGAGGTTCTATATAAAAAGCACGTACTGTACTGGCTGGTGTGACACAGCTGGTGTCATCATAACCTAAAGGTTGCAGGTTCAATGCCCAGTCAAATCATATTCCTGGGTTGCAGGTTTGATCTGTGGGCCTGGTGTGTCCGAGAAGCAATTAATCCATTCTTCTCCCTTATATGCATGTTTGTTTCTTTCTCTCTCTCTCTTTCTCTTTTTCTCTTTCTCTTTTCTAAAAAGCAATGAAAACATATCCTTATCTAAGAATAAAAAATTCAGAAGCACTAAATTACTATTAGGAATGGCCAATTCAATGATAAACTAAAAGCCCAATTTGCAGAGAGATGACAGGTATAAAAAAAGGGGAAAGTTTAAGATAAAACTGATGATACCACCTTTTTATCATCTTGCATTTGACAAAAATTAACCTTATAAAACTTTTTCTCATGACACTTTTATTCAGCTTAATTATTCCATGTGCAGAGTAGTGTAAATTAATCTCCATTTCACATTTTGTCAAAATACTGTCTTCATCTTTTGATCATGAGTTTCACACTTGACACCCACAACTAGGAGCAGCAGTAGTAACCTTCTTAAACAGAAATTAGCTTTCTGATCAAAATCTTGGCAAAAGATAAACTATTTCTTGACTGACTACAAAATTAAAGACTAGTCCAAAAACTTGAATGTTTAAACTTATTTCATTATGATATATGGTACAAATAATGTAATAGACATTTGCTGGCAAATTATTAAATGTATTAAAGTGCAACATTCCATTAAGGAGGATGCTTTGCTTCACACATATGGAAATGAGTTAGGAAGTGTTTGAATGTTCTATTTTCAGAAGCTGCAGTCTTCTTGAAAGCAAAGACCTGTAAAACAGTTTAGTGTTCAATGTTTGTGATGCACAATGCAATCTTAGTTCAAAGAGTATTTTGGCAACTCAGTCTAAGCTAGAGTAGGAATTACTGAAAAATAGATTTTTAAGAATGTTTCCCATTTTAGGGGTAAATTTTAATAGAATGTAAAAGTTTGAACTCATTCTTTCAACAAACAAAACTGGCATTTCTTGTTGGTTCAAAATGGTTTCGTGGAAAAGCTCATCTGTACCAAAACTCTGGCACTAAATATTAAAGCTTCAACATTTCTGAACAAAGTGTACAAAAGTTCCAAGATGGACAACACAGGGCATGAGGGACTTGCATATTAGCAACAGCAGGTACTTCCTCTTCCTCTTCTTGATGAGAGAGGCCAGAGAAGTGCTGGAACAGCTTCCTCAAAAATGGTCTCGAAGTTTTGATATGTGATATCCAAGCAGTTCAGCTATTTCATAAACCCTGCCCCATAACCCTGTCTAACCCTGTGGATAGTGATGGAAATTAGCTGCTTCTCTTACAGGTTCTCAATTATATGTTTATCACCTTTATGACCAAGTATGGTTTCCACCAGGATGATAGAGTATTGTGATAATGGTGGCACACTTCCGGATGTCACTTTACACAGATGCTTTTAAATGATGCAAGATTTATGAGGAAAAAACAAATTGCATCTGCTTGTGGATAAGATGTGGGCATAATCTGTCCCAATCTTCTTGTTCAGCTGTATTCCATAAACCCAGGATCAACTGTTTTCCATCTACCATAATATTGGCAAAATCGTTCTCACAGACAGTGGCGATAGGTTTCCCAGCAAATACATTGGTTGTGCAACTGATTGATAGGCAGCTTTTACTTACCTATTCATCTTCCACAACACCTGATGGCCTCCCTTTGGACCTCTTGGGGGCACTGGTCCAGGAGTTGAGAAAGCAGCGGTGGGTTGGCTAGTCCAATGTCCAAAGCTTCTCATTTTTTTTTTTTTTTTTAAGATTTTATTTCATTATTTTTAGAAAGAGGGGAAGGGAGAGAGGCAGAGAGGGAGAGAGACATCAATGTATGGTTGCCCCTCACCTGCCTCCAGCCACAGACCTGACTGGAGACCTGGTTTGCAACCTGGTTATGTGCCCTGGCTGGGGAATCGAACCTGCAACCTTTGGGTTTGCAGGCCAGCGCCGTATCCACTGTGCTACCAGCCAAGGCTTCCAAAGCTTCTCATTTATACAAACTACCAGGCCACATATTTAGAGACCAGCTCTCTCCTATGTAATGTTGTATGTCTGAGACAGCCCTAGACAGAATATCTGACATACAACCCTCAGCTATATGACACTGGAAGTTAATGTGCATTCATTCCTTTGTAAACACAGTAGTGAATGTAAGATGACAAATGTAAAGTGCTCCAAATAGCACCTTGTTTACATTAAGTGTTCAATAGATAAGCATTATTACAACATCTCAGTTTCCTTCCCACATGGCCTGAAGTATCTATTATTATCCATCTTCTCCTGGTAGCAATATCCCATAGTGATACTAAAAATAAACAATATGGCAGTTACTTCACTTGAATGGAAATTGTTACTCCATTTGTAGTCACTGATACTTTGCATGTAGCAGAGAAGGCTTTCTGCCCTCTTCCCCAGGGAAGGGCAGTGACACCTAAGGTTCTATCCTTTGTTACTTGGGTTTACAATGGAACCTTAGTTCTTGGGGGGAAATCTGGGTAAGGACTTCAAAGTCTACACTGTGATTCACTTTACAGCAATAAACAACCAGTATGACATCTCTCAGACAGTCACTGCTTTTTTATATTATATTATAAAAATATTTTTATAAAATTATAAATATATTTTTTATATTATATTATATTCACCTACCTCCAGGATATATTGTAGTTCATTAATTAGGCAATGTGAATAAATCATTTACAGTTTGCTTTGCCTGAAGAGAGAGGTTATTTCTAACAGATGCAGTTTAGATTTTGGAGAATGGTAAAAATTTTGTAAGCCCCTATGACTTATGCAGAGATTTGCATGTTATAGTGACTAATATAAAACTAGTAATTACACAAAGCTTGACCTCTTTAGAGAGCAAATGTTTCACAGAAATGGTAAGAAATGCATAGTTTAAGAATTCAAAACATCAGATAGTGGAAAATGTATTATAATCAAGCCACTGGAATTTCTTATCATTATATTTCATTTAGAATATACTCTGCATGATAATTTTTCAGGTATCAAACCAAATCCGGTCAGGGCATCTGCCCTTTTTTTAGAGAAAGGAATAATTTGCTGCTACTTAAACAACCAATGTTCTAAATATCCAGTAGTATATTAAATTGTCTGTGACCACTTTAAACTAAAGAAAAAGTTATATTCTACTTAAACCAATTTCCCAATTTTATAAACTATTGCTATAAAACACAACCTGAATCTGAGCATAAACTTCTCCAAAAGTTGTAATTTTCAAAATCCTTAATGGTAAAAAGTACCTACTAAGATGTGTTTGTGCATGTGAATGTATGTGTAACCTCTCATAATCTTAGATTGAAGTAAACTATGCCTTAATGTTTCATACATTTCTGGCTATTTGGCATAAATTTTATTTCACAGCAGCATCACACTTTCCTGTGATGGCTATTTTAAAGGCTAGTTTTCTTTTTCTTTTCTTTTTCTTTTTTTTTTTAAAGGCTAGTTTTTAGACTATCCCACACTACTCATTATATTCTTTACTACAAGTGGTAGAAATCAGATTCTGCTGCTGGTATCAAAGTCTCATAACTAAAGTCCTCCAAAATGTTATTTCCCTGAGAGATTCTGTGACACTAGAGAAGTCAGGCAATTCTGACACACACATTTTATAAGAATGGATAGTACAATCATTTCCTAAGACTATGCCAAGGTTTAGCATTTAGCATTTTTCTAGCTGTACAGGTAACACTGGAGACCAGAAAGTTTTACCTCCCCATGATATTTCTCTCTTGATATTTACAGCATTAGCAATAAGTTAGCATTATAACCTAATTTTATACCCCATTATCCAAATCATACATGCTACTGCCTAGAGCAGGGGTGTTAAACTCATTTTCACCAGGGGCCACATTGTAGTTGCCTTCAAAGGGCCAAATGTCATTTTAGGACAGTATAAATGTAACCACCCTTTAATAGTTAAGCGAGCAGGGTAGAAACGAGGTGCCTGGAAAAGGTGCCAGGCCAGATAAAACAAGGTGGAGGGCCGAATTCAGCCCGAGGGCCTTGTGTTTGCCACCTGTGACCTAGAGGACTGTGAGCAATTGTGTGGCAATCTAAAGTGATTACTTTGGGGCCCTGCCTGGTGGCACAGTGGATAAGGTGCTGGCCTGCTAACCCAAAGGTTGCTGGTTCGATTCCCAGCCAGGGCACATAACCAGGTTGCAAGCCAGGTCTCCAGCCAGGTCCATGGCTGGAGGCAGGTGAAAAGCAATCATACATTGATGTCTCTCTCCCTCTCTGCCCCTCTCCCTTTTCCTTTCTCTAAAAGCAATAAATAAAATCTTTTTTAAAAAATAAATAAAGTGATTACTTTGGAAGCCAAAATGAACTACAGAAATAACAGAAAAATATCTTGTGTGGTCAACTTTTGGGGCCAGAGGAGAAAGTAGCCAAGTGCGAGGTATGGGAAGATTCAAAAGTTTCTCTTCTGATTCATTCTCATTCTTAAGTATATTTAGAAACTGTTTAGTGATCTGTTGCCTACAAATCAATAGTCCAAAACTATTTCTGTTTAGAAAATTAATTAAATGAACTGGAGAAATTATAGGAAAATCATTCTCTCTATAATTTTCTGATGGACTAAGAAGGCATCATTATTGTCATTATTTACAGCTCTGTATGTTATCCAGCTATGTGTATATTACTGAAAGGTAGAATAATGATTTAAAAGTGTTAGATTTGAAATTAGAATCTCTAGGTTTAGTCTTAGGCAATCGTAATCCAAGTTTTCTCATGTGATAAATGGGTGTAATGTGTCACCAAAATGAGTGTAACTATAGTAACTGCATCACAAACTTGTAAATACTTGGCACAGCTTGTGACATGAGGATGTTTGTAACAAGCTATATTTAAAAACCTAAGATCTTTCTCAGAAAAAAAATGATAGAGATTAAACAATTCTTCAGGGATAAGAGTGAGCCCTCAGACTAGACCCATAAACTGTTTGAGCACAAAATAACCTTTTAATTGGGTAAATAATATATTGACTTTAAAAGATATACAGGGTACCCATGGTAAATTGGCAATAACTCTGCATTTCATTTCATATGCTTATTAACTTTGAAAAACTAGGTTTCTAAGGTTATGATTTAACCTTATCATTGTTTCAGATATAAAGTATCCAATTATGAGAGCAACTGTCATGTCAACGGAATACGGTATTAGAGCAACCATAGTTTCTGGACTACATGCAGGGCCAACTGCTAAGGAAATTGCAGACTTCAATAACATCCCTTTATGTACAGTTGACAATGTGAAGAAGGTATATGATGCTGATTCTGATGTTGCCACACCAACAAGGAAAATGCAAGGAGCATACAAGTCCAGATACTACTGTACACAGAATTCAAGAGATCATCAATAAAGGTCCAGGAAAGTCAATGTGCTCCATAGTAAGAGATCTGCAGATGTTGGATGCAACAGTTCACAAGATTATTGCTGAAGATACCAGATGCAGATCATAATTTCTTAGAAGAGGCCAGTTTATGACACAGCAAAGGAAAGATGCTTTGAAAAAGCAAAGAAGCTGTTAAGAAAACGGAACAATCCCAAAGGAAAAAACTCTCTGATTTTCTTCTCTGATGCAAAGAATTCTCAGCAGGACCAAATAGTCAACAGAAAAAACAACAGGTGGCTTTGTGAGAATCTTAATGAAGTCCCAATTGTCAAATTTCCTGCTACAGTGTTAGGTGCTGTCAGCAATGGAAGGAGGTATCATGACCCCACATTTATTTCCATAAGGCTTGAAGGTGACTGCTGATGTTTACCTTGACATTTTGAAAGAAGCAGTTGTACCTTGGATGAAGCAAGTCACAAATGGATGTCATTTTATCTTCCAACAAGATGTTGCACCAGCACATAATGCCAAAAAGGTGCAAGAATGTCTCACTGTCAATGTTCCTGAATTCTTGTCAAGGGAAATCTGGCCACGTAGTTCACCACATGCAAATCCTTTGGACTATTATGTATGCAGCATTTGTGAGAGAGAAGTTAATAAACAACCTCATTCCAATAAAGAAGCTATTAAAGCTAAGACTGAAAACATGATGATATCCATGGATAAAGAAAAGTTAATGAAAGCTTGCTGAAGATTCCAAACTCAAATTGAGTCTATTATTGCAGCAAATGGAGACTTTTTTGAACAATTTAAAAAAATGTTTATGTATTTACATAAGAAATTTATTTCAAAATATAACACTTCTGTGGTATGTTGTTTATTTTACTAAAATTTTGCCACTCTATCATGCATATCCTGTGTGTGTGTATGTATAATAAACTTATAGAAATAACTATTAGTGCATAAGATATGAAAGAATAAGAAACCATTTAACAGGCATGGATTAATTTACAAATGCAAAGAAAGGATCAACCTATCTATGACTCTTTATATTTTGCTCATTTGTATTTTTATTTTTAAAAATAATTTTTATCAAATTTATTAGGGTAACATTCATGAATAGGATCACATAGGTTTCAAGTGTACATCTCCATGATATTGCATCGATATATTGTACTGTGTGCCCACCCCCTAAAGTCACACCATCCTCTGTCACCATATACTAAGCTTCCTCCATTCCCCAATGGTCCCCCTTCCCTCTGGTAACCACCATGTTATTGTCTGTGTCCACAATTTTCACTGTTATATCCCACAGATGAGTGAAAGCATATGGTTCTTAGCTTTTTCTTTTTAAGATTTTATTTTTAATATTTTTAGAAAGAAGGGAAGGGAGAGAGACAGAGAGGGAGAGAAACATCAATGTATGGTTGTCTTTCACCAGCCTCCAGCCACAGACCTGGCTGGAGACCTGGCTTGCAACCTGGTTATGTGCCCTGGCTGGGGAATTGAACCAGCAACCTTTGGGTTCACAGGCCAGCGCCTATCCACTGAGCCACTTAGCTATTTCTGACTGACATATTCCACTTAGTATATTCTCAAGGTGAACCAGCAATCCCTCTCCTAAGAATCTACCCCAAAAAACTCAAAAACATGTATTCACAAAGATATATGCACCCCCATGTTCACTGAAGCATTATCCACAGTGGCAAAGACATGGAGACAACCAATGTGTCCTTCAGTAGAGAAAGAAAGAAGATGAGGTGCATATACACAATGTAATACTCCTCAGCTATACGAAAAGACAAAATACCACCAACTGCAAAAACATGGATTGATCTTAAGACCTAGGGCTCTAGAAAAAAATATTTTATCATGGTGCCACAAGGATACAAAGCAAGTCTTCTTTCTATCATTTGCCAAAGGTATTCAAGATGATGAGGACACACTATGTGGGAATGGGACAGATTGAGATGTTTGTACAGTTATTGAGCAGTTCTCTGGGTCATCATTAACCCCTGGAGGCACAGAATGCTGCTGTCATTCATGGGTCAGAGTGAAGGCCTGTGGTGGTCATGTGATAATTGGAATGTTGGCCAGTTTTCATCTCACAGTGAACCCAGTATGTTCATGACATAGTCCTCTGGTTATTAGATCAGCTCCTGAATTATCAAGGGGCCAGGTCTGTAAATCTCAAAATCCAATCTGTTTTCCCTACTTAAAAGTTTTTATACTGAGACCTAGTATGCATGTACGTGTGTGCGTGTGCGTGTGTGTGTTTATTGCACTGGCATTTACACAGATAATGCAAAAGCAATAGTGTATGAATATGTTAGCACTTCAGCACAAATCAGTTCAGTGACATTGCTGATACTAGTATACATTGTACATATTCTTCTCTGCCATGCATTTAAACTAGACATGCACACTGAAAAACAATTTAGGAATATCATAAGGAAACAGTAAATGGCATTCATTTGAACACCTGACTATATGCAGCAGAGTGGTAAGTATGAAAAAAGTACTTTTGCTGAAAATCAATGTTCAATGACTGTTTACAGTGGAAGCATTTGGATCCTTGTTTCAGTTACAAGCTGAAATAGCTTCTTACTCAATACATACAAGGTTTTCACTTGAAAGTGTGGCCAGTAGAAAAGTTATAGTAATAAACATAAGCATTCAGCTGATAGTTTCTTAAAAACAAATAAATAGCTATACAGGGTTTCTCTTCTCAAAATAATTAGAGCATTTGTTGCCAAGAACAGTTTTCCAGTATTTAAAGACTATTCAAATAAGATTCACCATTGCATTGATGAATGAGATTTCTGACATTGCATAATAAAAACTGTCAGCTTTTGAATGCTCTGCCTAACACCACAAATACTTCCAAATGACCAATGTATGATGTTACAGTATTAAGCAGACATTAAAAAACCCACACAAAGTGCACATAGGTTGTGCTCACTTCAGCAGCACATATACTAAAACTGGAACAATACAAAGAAGATTAGCATGGCCTCTGTGCAAAGTGCACACAGGTTGGTGTAATAGGGTGTAAAATTTATTGATAAGGTTTTAAATTCTGTATTGCAAGTGACCTTTAAGAAAGTATCACTTCCCAAGTTTGTTGTAGGATTGAAGAAGAGGAGCCATCATTATCTGAAATGCTACTAATGTTCACCTCTCTTCTCTAACTATATGTCATTGTGAGACCAAGTATTCTTAACATACCTTAAATGGAGCAACATAGAACTGATTATGAGAATTCAGCTTTGTTCTATTAACCCAGAATTAAAGTGGCTTATAAAATTATAAACAATGACACTCTTTTCACTATCTTAAAAAATATATAGTATGATAGAATTATGTATGGTAAATAGTCCTATAATGATTATTGTTATTCTTTAAAAAGATTTTATTGATTATTTTTAGAGAGAAGGGCAGGGAGAGAGAAAGAGAGGGAGAGAAACATTAATGTATGGTTGCCTTTCACCTGTCTCCAGCTAAGAACCTGGCTGGCTGGAGACCTGGCTTGCAACCTGGTTATGTGCCCTGACTGGGAATCAAACCAGCAACCCTTGGGTTTGCAGGCCAGCACCTTATCCACTGTGACACCAGCCAGGGCCTTGATTATTGCTATTTTAAAATCAATAAATATCTATTTGGCAAGTTTTTAATATCTAACTCTCTCTCTCTCTATATATATATATATACATACATACATATATATATATATATATATATATATATATATATATATATATATATATATATATATAAAATTTTACCCATATAAATAAAAGGTCTTTGGCATCCTTAATAATTTCTTAGGATATAAAGTGACCCTGAGGCCAAACATTTTGAGAATTCTCAACTCAGTAAGTAAAGTTCCTGATAAGACTGATGTTACAAGATGGTGGAACAAGTGGTTCCTGACTTCAATTCCCCTCATAGACCAACTAGCAACTATCCACGAATAGATGCCTTTGTAAAAATCCCAGAAACTAGGAGTGCGGCGAAGCACCCTCTGGATCACAAAAACTGAAAAACAGCCTTCATTAGAAGGGGAGGAGGAGGGGTTTCACCGTGAATGCATTCCTTTTTCCCCAGCATGGCAGAGTGCCACTCTGAGAGCATCTCCGTGCCTGTGGTTTCTACGGTGGGAAAAGGAGAGCTCAGAGTGGTCTTTCAGATCCCTCAGCATTGTAGGACACTTGCCATGTGACCTGCTTCGGTCTTGCAGCACAGGGATCACTGGGGGAGTTAGTACCAATAAACTACTAGGGGTCAGCTGGAGATAAGACTTTCCTTATCTCCTGGGGCTCAGGCCACCCTGCCTGCAGATCTTGTCAGGCAACATTCTGGCCAGCAGTGGTGCCTAAGCCCGGCTCTCCCCAGGGTCTCCCCATCTGCAAAGCCAACCAAGTACTGGCCGTCATAGTGGCAAGTGCTGCCCAGTCTGAGTCCCTAGTCAATGGGCTGTCCCAGCTGCAGAGAAAATCTGACAGCCCAACAGGCGAGCTTGGCCTGTGGCCTGGCTTGAGTAGGGGTCCATCAGGGATGCTGGGGCAAATCTCAAGTTCATCCTGCAAATCTGCATAGTGAAGAGCAAGAGAGCAGCTCGACCTAATTATAAAGCGTAACCCCTGGCCCTACCATCCAACTATGAAGCCAAGCCCTCAGTGCTGCATGATTGCACATTCCAGGAAGCAGTACCATCCATAGAGAGCACAACCTAACTTATATTTTCAAAATCCAAAGACTCAGAGAGAGTTCTGAAGCAGCAGGGGGACAGAGACTTGTCTCATACAAGTGAGCCCATGTAAGATAATGAGCAAATTTCTCATTAGGAAACTTGCAGACAGTGAAATGACATATTCAAAATTCTGGGGGGGGGGGAACCTATTGACATGAATGCTGATTTGGGGAAGCTGTTCTTCATAAATGAAGGAGAGAGAAATCTTTCTATAAAGTCAAAGTAAATTTTTCTAATATATTGGTAGAAATAAATCATATTCAACTCTAAGCTAGAAAACAAATGTACTGAAATAACAATAATTATAAGAACTTGTTACTGGAGTCACAAAATATTAAAGATTTAAATTAAAATACCAATAACATAAAATGTGAGTTGGGGAGAAATATAGTTTCCTTATGCTATTAAAGTTATCAGCTTAAAATAGGATATTATAATTATGAGAAATTTTATGTGCACCTCATGGGACCCTCAAAGAAAAACCTATAGTGGATATACAAGAGATTAAGATTCAATGATCAAATATAACCAGAATTCATCACATCACAAAGTCAGGAAGAAAGGTACAGAAGGCCATCAATACAGTCTGAAGGGCATTAACAAAATGAAATCCTAAGTTCTTATCTGTCAATAATTACTTTAAAAGTAAATGGATTACATTTCCCAATCAAAAGTCAAAGAATGGCTAAATAAATAAAAATACAAGATCCAATGATATGCAGCCTATCAAAGCTTCACTTCAGCTTTACAGGATGGCAAGGCTGAGAATCAAAGGCTAGAAAGATATTCCAAGCAAATGGTAACCAAAAAAGATCAGGAAGTAGTTATACTTGTATCAGAAAATTTAGACTTCAACTTAAAAATCAAAACAAGAGACAAAAAAATTATCACACTACAATAAAGGGGTCAATTCATGATGAAGGTATAATTGCAAATATTTATGCACCCAACATTGGAGCATCTAAATATATAAAGCAAAATGACAAACTAAGAGGAGGGGAAAAGAAGCTGCACAACTATGGTAAGGAACTTAATGTGTCATTCTCAACAATGGATACCCCATCTAGTGAGACATTCAACAAAGAAAGAGTGGATTACAGAACACTATAGAGCAAACAGGGAAACACACATGAGAGACCGTTTCAGTCAACAACATGAGAACATATTATCCTCAAGGATTCACCGAATGTTCTCTAGAATAGATTGTATCTTAGGTTGCACAATAAATCTTAATAAATACAAGAAGTTTGAAATTATACTGTTACCTTTTCCTACCACAATATAATGAACTAGATAGCAATACCAGAGTGAAAACAGGAAAATTCACAAACATTGGGAAATTAAACACACTCCTGGAAAACCAATGAATCAAGGAAGAAATCAAAACAAAAACCAAAAATATTTTGAGATAAACAAAAATGGAAACATGATATAGAAAAATGTATGGGATGCAGCAAAAGCAGTCTGAAGGAAAGTATCTAAGCTATAAATTCCTACATTAAGAAAAAAAGTAAGATCTCAAACAACCTAACAATACAGCTCAAGGAACTAGGAAAAAGAACAAACTCAAGTCAAAATTAGCCAAAGAAAGGAAAAAATAAAGATCAATGTAGAAATAAAGAGAGACTAGGAAAACAATAGAAAATATCAATGAAACTAGAGTTGGTTTTTTGAAAAGATATATAAAATTGACAAATCTTTAGCTAGACTAACCAGGAAAAAGAAATAGAGAATTCAAGTCAATAAAGTTATAAATGACAGAGGAGTCCTTGTAGCATACCACCTAAATACAAAGGATCATAACAAACTACTATGAATAATTATTCAGCAATAGACTGGACAGGCTAGGAGAAATAGATATCTACTTTCTGTAGGTGAAGTGGAATGTCATCGTCTTTGAAGACTTTTGTGTTCTCACTTTTGTAGATGATGGTGATATGTGATTACTACAGTGCACTTTTATCCCAGCATCTCAACAGAAATTATGTAATGGGGAAGAAAGACCAAGTTTCATTAACTACCTGAGATCAGATGAGTACAGGTGCACTAGTAAACCATGAGATGGGGATAATAACACAGAACACCGTTTTATAAGACATCTCCAGTGAAGGTTTATTAATCAGAATTCCTATGAACCAAATAGATAGACACCTTGCTAAGTTGCTGCCTGATGGATTAGAAGAAACATGTAAGTATCATAACTCAGTTCACAGTTTCTAGAACTAAGCTAGTTCCAGACCTGGAGTCACCTGACTGTTGCGAAGACTGTGTCTTTTTGTAGGAAGACTTGGCCACAAAGTCACATTGGTATTCCATGAATGCCCTTTAATTGTTCTTCATTTTCAGATCAGTCAGGGATAAGAATGAGCCCTCAGACTAGACCCATAAACTGTTTGAGCACAAAATAACCTTTTAATTGGGTAAATAATATATTGACTTTAAAAGATATACAGGGTACCCATGGTAAATTGGCAATAACTCTGCATCTCATTTCATATGCTTATTAACTTTGAAAAACTAGGTTTCTAAGGTTATGATTTAACATCATTGTTTCAGATATAAAGTATTCAATTATGAGAGCAACTGTCATGTCAACGGAATACGGTATTAGAGCAACCATAGTTTCTGGACTACATGCAGGGCCAACTGCTAAGGAAATTGCAGACTTCAATAACATCCCTTTATATACAGTTGACAATGTGAAGAAGGTATATGATGCTGATCCTGATGTTGCCACACCAACAAGGAAAATGCAAGGAGCATACAAGTCCAGATACTACTGTACACAGAATCCAAGAGATCATCAATAATGGCCCAGGAAAGTCAATGTGCTCCATAGTAAGAGATCTGCAGATGTTGGATGCAACAGTTCACAAGATTATTGCTGAAGATACCAGATGCAGATCATAATTTCTTAGAAGAGGCCAGTTTATGACACAGCAAAGGAAAGATGCTTTGAAAAAGCAAGGAAGCTGTTAAGAAAACGGAACAATCCCAAAGGAAAAAACTCTCTGATTTTCTTCCCTGATGCAAAGAATTCTCAGCAGGACCAAATAGTCAACAGAAAAAACAACAGGTGGCTTTGTGAGAATCTTAATGAAGTCCCAATTGTCAAATTTCCTGCTACAGTGTTAGGTGTTGTCAGCAATGGAAGGAGGTATCATGACCCCACATTTATTTCCACAAGGCTTGAAGGTGACTGCTGATGTTTACCTTGACATTTTGAAAGAAGCAGTTGTACCTTGGATGAAGCAAGTCACAAATGGATGTCATTTTATCTTCCAACAAGATGTTGCACCAGCACATAATGCCAAAAAGGTGCAAGAATGTCTCACTGTCAATGTTCCTGAATTCTTGTCAAGGGAAATCTGGCCACGTAGTTCACCACATGCAAATCCTTTGGACTATTAGTATGCAGCATTTGTGAGAGAGAAGTTAATATACAACCTCATTCCAATAAAGAAGCTATTAAAGCTAAGACTGAAAACATGATATCCATGGATAAAGAAAAGTTAATGAAAGCTTGCTGAAGATTCCAAACTCAAATTGAGTCTATTATTGCAGCAAATGGAGACTTTTTTGAACAATTTAAAAAAATGTTTATGTATTTACATATAAGAAATTTATTTCAAAATATAACACTTCTGTGGTATGTTGTTTATTTTACTAAAATTTTGCCACTCTATCATGCATATCCTGTGTGTGTATAATAAACTTATAGAAATAACTATTAGTGCATAAGATATGAGAGAATAAGAAACCATTTAACAGGCATGGATTAATTTACAAATGCAAAGAAAGGATCAACCTATCTATGACTCTTTATATTTTGCTCATTTGTATTTTTATTTTTAAAAATAATTTTTATCAAATGTATTAGGGTAATTTTTAGAATATTGTTTCAATTACATCAAGATATAATTATATAATTATATAACTATCAATATATGTTTCTAGAACTTCCTAAAGTACTAGAATAAGTCATAAACTCTCAAATGAATGTATGTACATATGTACAATGTGTACATATACATGTAAATATATCCATATAAATTATGATATATAATTTGAATTCTAGCTTTTAAAGTATATATCTACTATGTGCATGTATTAAAACCACACATATGAACTGATGGCAAAATTAAAATAAATTTTTCACAAATTTGGCAAGGTTATTCATTATGGGAATTACATTGTTTTTAAATATTGTGCTGAAACAGATACTTATCCATATACAAATAAAAAATAAAACTTAGAAACATCTTAACCCACACAAAAAATGAGATGTAATGGGTCAACGTCTTAAAGATATATAAGCTACCTCTATCAAACAGAAAAATATGAGAAGAAAACCTAGTATCTCTGGACTGGGAAATGATCTATTAAATAGACCTTGAACTATATGAAAGAAGAGATGAAAAGTGTATTTGTAGAAAATACAAAAATAATACTTATGGAAAGGTAAGCCAGGAAGAAAGTTTTACAAAACATGTACTCAGTTACAGAAGTGTATCCTAAAGAAGTATGACAACTGAATAATAAGATAACGTATACAAAATAAATGGGTAATTTTTACATAAATGTCAACTAAACACATTAGAATAGGTTCAGCACCATTAGGCCTTAAGGGAATTCGAATTAAAAGAACAATGAAAAGCCATTATGCATCCACCAGAAGAGTTAAAATTAAAAGCAGAGACCAAACAAACTATGGAACCACTGGAATTTTCCTACATTGATGTTGAAATGCAAAGCATCACAGTCAAAGAAATAGTATTCAATATTCAGAAAACTAAACAAACACCATAAAACCCATCATCATAGTCTGTACATTTACCAAGAATACATGAGAGCCTATGTTTATGAAAAGATGTGTACTCAAATATTCATGGAATTTTATTAATAACCCAAAACTGGAAATGAACCAAATCAGTGGATAAAACAAAGAAAATATTATTCATAATTAAAAAGAATGCAGCACTTACACGCTGACCATTATTCATTGAATTTTAGCAAGGTTGGGCTAAGGAAAAGCACTCAGGTGAAAAAAGACTACATACTGCATGAGGGTTACATATGCATTATAAACATATTCATCAAACTTTCAAGGGATTCTATAGGATAGAAAAGAGATCAGTGGTTGTCAGAACTCAGGGAGTAGTGGGAGGGACTGACTGAAAGGTGCATGAGGGAACGCTGTGAAAATGGAGATATTCTAATCGTTTTGTTAGTGGTGTGGTTACAGGACTATATACATTTTTAAAGGACCTCCAAACAGTATTCTTGGAACTAATTAATTTTATCGCAACTAAATTATTCCTCAATAAAAGAGACTTTTAAACTGTAAAACACACACACGCAGAAATTTGTTCACATGTAGAACTGGCTCAGGAGAAAATCCATTCCCATAAACAGGAAACCTCTGAGCTGAGATTCCACCTCAATGAACAAGTATAAGCAAATAAAAGAATAGCCAACAGCTTTAAGTAGAAAGAAGGAAGGACAAAATATAACAGCAGAGAGATAAATTAATCTAAGAAAATAAACAAAAATAAACAAAGCTTAAAGTTGTTTCTTTGAAAAAGACTAGTACAAATTGGTGAATTCCCCTAGTCAGACTAAAAAATATACAAGTGAGAATGTATAATAACCAATACAAGAAATGAAAGCAGACACTCACTACACACCTAAAGATATCAAGTTGGCCAAAAAGTCTATTTAGTTTTTTTCTGTAAAATAAAAAGACTTGTTTTTCATTTTCACCAATAACTTTATTGATTTGTATATTTTGAGTATAACGGTTATCTCCTGCTATGGTTTCTAGGGGTAGAAGCCAGGGGTGCCGCTCAACATCTTCCACTGCATAAACAGCCTCACAGCAAAGACTTATTTAGCCAAAATGCCAATAGTACCAAGAAACTTTGCAAAGCACTTTTGACACATTTGATCAGTTACAGAACCTTCTCGATATACTGCAAAAATCTTTTTTGTTTCACTTGTGGTTTTATCTTTCGTGAAATAATAAAGCACAATATGTCAAAATGTGTATTTTCTTCCACCTTCAATATTAAAATGGCTGCACAAAAATTCACCAATTTCAATAAGTTTTTTTTAGATCCATGTTGATATGACAGCTGTCTGTCATAATACAATCTATCAAAATTGGTTCAAATAAAGTTAAAGAAAACTAAGCACTACTAGAGCAACCTTACAGAAAAAAACTAAACTTTTTGGCCAACCGAATATTAATAAATTCATAGGAGATATTTTTTAAACTATTACAGTAAATTTGAAACTTAATTATACAAATCCCTGGAAAACAACATCATTTAATACACACACAAATACAAACAATAAAATATCTGAATATTCTAAGAAAATCTACCTATAATTTAAAAACTTTTATTGAGAAATGTCAATCCATACTTTTCAAAAGTTACTTACTTTAGAATGACCTCAACAGCAAACTGAAAATAACATTATTAAAAGGAAAACTACAAGTAAATACATTTCTTAAATAAATGTAAATTTAAAAAAAAAATATGTTTGCACCAGATTGCAAGCCAGGTCTCCAGCCAGGTCCACAGCTGGAGGCAAGTGAAAAGCAACCATACATTGATGTCTCTCTCCCTCTCTCCCTTCCCCACTCCAAAGTATTTTTTAAAAAATAAATTAAAAAATATATTTGCAGAAATAACTAAGCAATATATAAAAAATATAATTTTAGAAGTCTAAATAACGTATATTCCAGGAATGCATGATTAGAATATCATTTAAAAATCTATGTATTATTCCACATCTTCAAAGTATGAAAGATAAATATGTAATATTTCTATAGATTTAAAACATTTGATAATATTCATATCTATTTTTAACAAGTAAATTTAAAAACTGAAATTGTAAGTTTTCATCTAATACACTTAATGTTAAAATGTGACAAAGATGTTTCCAACTATCACTTCTATTATAGATATAAAGGAGGTAAAATCAGTAAAATAAAAAGGATACAGATTAAACAACAATATAAAAATTGCAAAGATAAAACTAAAAATATCCTCATGCAGATGATGGACTGTACTACAGAGTCTAAAATAACATGCAGATAAACTATTAGAAATAAGGAGTAAATTTTTGAGATCTTCAGGAAAGTAAAGATACACTCATTTCTCTGTTTTTCAACAACGAAATAAATATAAATAAATACTTTTAAAATAATGTGTTTTCAATAGCATCCAAGTCAAAACTACGAGTTCAAGTTTCCAGCTCTGGATGGAAGTAAGGAGCCTGTGAGTGAGATTCCAACAACTCTTCCCGCCTTTGTGACAGAGGGAGGACCCCGGCCAAAGCAGGGCAGACAAGGGTGGAGAGAGAAGCAGGGCCTCAGCTTACCTGGGGGTAACTCCAGGGTGGAAACGGCCTCAGGGATCAGCGCCGCGGTCTGGAAACCCGAACTGGAATTGCATTGCCCGACACTCAAAATGGACAAGTCTGAGTCTTCAGCTCCAGGGCGATGCAGTCAACAGTTTCCTGAGGGTCACCCGCCGGAGCACCACCAGGTTTCCGCAGAAGATACAGCAGGAAAATCCTTCCCAGCGCCCATTCTTCAGAGTGGACAGGAACCATTTCGGAATACGCCAGAACGCTGTTCTTAACAAGGCTTGCCTTCAGGAGGAACTGGTTAACCAAAGCCTGACCTGCGGAGGTGGGATCAGAAACAACCCACGTGGAACCGCAGTACCCAATTCAGCCCACTCTAGTCTTCCTGTCCCGTCTAAGGAGAGAAAAGCCGAGAAACACCTGTGACGTTCACGGGCCGGAGGAATATGCTCACTGAACAATTGAGACCCAAACACAGGCCTACAGAATGCTGCCCTCCCTCCATGCCTCGCCACCGTGTTACTAAAGATCTGTTTATAGCAGTTCCTTTTCCCCACTACATCATATTCCATCATTAAGGGAAAAAATTACAACACATAGCAAAAGGCGAAACAAAAACAAAAGAAAAAATTTGAAGAAACAGAGCAAGCGTAAGAAACAGCAGGGATGTTGAAATTATGAGAAGAAATGTAAAACAGCTGTTATTAATATGCTAAGAGCTGTAAGGAATAAGGTAAACTGATTAAAGCACAGGTAGACAATGTAAGTGGAGAAACAGAAATACAGAGGAAAAATTTAAAAAATAAAATGCTAGAGATAAAAATAAAATAAAAACACTGTTAAGGAGAACCAAAAAAAGAAAAAGAAAAGCTAGATATAAAAACACCTCTGGGCTTAGTAGTAAATAGGACACAGCTGAGAAAAGAACCTCTAAAGGAGGCAATATCATTAGAACTCATGAAAAGTGAAAAGCAAAGAGAACAGAGACTTAGTAAAACAGAACAGAACATCCCAAGACTGTGGGAAAACAACAAAAGTTGTAGTATTCGTGTAATGGGAATACCAGAAGAAAAACAGGGAAAAACAAGAAATATTTGAAACAATAATGATAAAGAATCCCTATCCTCTTCTCCCTCCAATCCAATTACTGTCAGATACCTAAAAACAGATCCAGGAAGTTAAGATCCAGGAAGTTAAAAAGCAAGATAAATGGAGGAAAAAAAAATCCCCTAGGGCTAATTATTTTCAAACTACAGGAAATCAAAGATAAATAAATCTTCAAAGAGGCAGAGGAAATAATACACCTTATCTATTGAGAAACAAAGATAAACATTGTATCCAAGTTTTTGTTAGAATCCAAGCAAGAACAATGTGGAGTAAAATATTCAAATGTTGAGAGAAATTTTCACCAACTTAAAATTCTGTGCCATGGAAATGATCCTTCAAAAGTAAAGAAGGAAAACAAAAACTGAGGGAGTTTGTTGCCAGCAGACCTATCTTATAGGAAATAGTAACAGAAGTTCTTTAAAGAAGAGGAAAATAATATTGCCCAAAAACTAATTTACATTTATAAAATAAAAAATAAAAAAGAACATCAAAGAAGGAATAAGTTTAGCATGTGTCAAACTTCATGAGGCAAAAAAGTAATAGAATTACAAAGAGAAATAAAAGAATTCACCATCATATTTCGAAACTTACTATACCACCACTCTCAGAAGTGGACATATGCAGAAAATCAGTAAGGACATACTAAACAACACCATCAATCAACTGGATACAATTGACATCAATAGATTAATTAATCCAACAACATCACAAAACATAGAGATTGAAAAATACATGGATATAAGAAGAAAATCAAGATAAATTGTTAAACATATTTTGAACTAAATGAAAATAAAAGCCCAGCTCATCAAAATTTTCAGAACCAGTAAAAGCAGGGCTGAAACGGAAATTTGTAGAAATAAGTGCATGTATTAGAAAAACAAAAAAGGAACATCTAATGTCAATAACCTAAGTGTCTACCTTTGGTAACTAGGAAAATAGGACCAATTTAAAGTGTGAAGAAAAACTAAAAATTAGAGCAAAAATCAATGGCATTGAAAACTGGATATTAATGGAGAAAAATCAATGTTAACAAAACTAGTTCTTAGAAAGATCAGTAAAACTCATAAGCCTCTAGCCAGGCTAAAAAGAGAAGACACAAATATCAGAAATGAAAGAGCAGACATTACTATAGATTTTATGGACATTAAAGAGATATTAATAGAATACTATCTCTGTGTCCACAAATATGTTAAAAGATGCAATGTCAACATCTCCAAATAATTAATAAATAATCTATCAAACAACAACAGAATTTACCTCTCATTCTACATTTTTCCTGTGCTAAAGATTGTAGTAGCCTTTACAGTAAGACAAGATAGTGAAATGAAATGTATCCATCTTGTCAAGAAAAGGTAATACTGTCTTTAATCAAAGATGGCAAAATTGCTATGTACAAAGTCCTATGAAATCTATAAAACATATACTAGAACCAGTGAATTTAGCAAATTTACATAATGAACAACAAATATCAAATTCAATTGTAATTCTATATATTAGCAATTAACATTTGAAAATTGATTTTTTAAAAGTTCCCTTTATAATAGAAAGAAGTTAATCTTAAAAATAAATCTCGGATAAAAATGTCCAAGACCTCTACACTGAAAATTATAAATATTATTGGAGAAAATAATATTTTAAAAATATAGATTTAAAGATATATAGTTCATGTTCATATATTAGAAAACTCTATATTGTTAAGATATCACTTATTCCTTGATTCATAGACCTAATTCAATTCCAATCAAAATTATGTAGGCTTTTTTGTTAAATTGAGCAAACTTATTCCAAAACTCATATGGAAATGAAAGAAGCAAAATAGCCAAATTCATGTCCATTTTTATGATTATTGATCTTTTACAAATAGTACTAGAAAATTAAATATTTATATGCAAACACAATCTATTATCAATATGCAAAAAATACATCATGATTCTACCTCAAAATAAAAATTAAATAAAAATACAGATCTAAGTTAAATTTTTAAAAGATTTTATTTATTATTTTTAGAGAGAGGGGAAGGGAGAGAGGCAGAGAGGGAGAGAGACATCAATGTATGGTTGCCTTTCACCTGCCTCCAGCTATAGACCTGGCTGGAGACCTGGCTTGCAACCTGGTTAGGTGCTCTGGCTGGGAATTGAACCAGTGACCTTTGGGTTCGAAGGCTGGTGCCTCATCCACTGTGCCACCAGCCAGGGCTACAGATTTAAGTTTAAAATATCTAGTAGAAAATATAGGAAATAACCTTTGTGACCTTAAACTAAGAAAACATGTCTTAGATACCAAAAAAATAAAAGACCCATTTGAAAAGTGAAAAACTGAACTTCATCACAATTAAGAACTATGTCTGTCTCCCTCCCTCTCTGCCTCTCACCCTTCCCCTCTCTAAAAATAACAAATAAATTTTTTTTAAAAAATAGCCACAAACTAAGAGAAAATATGTGCAAATCACATATCTGATAAAAGACTGATATCCACAATGTATAAAAGTTGCTTATATAAACTTTTTGTATAAACAAAGTTTATGCAAAGTTGTTTATTTGTTTATATAAACAATTTTTTTCAACTTAGCATAAGAAACTTAAGTTTTCTTTAACTTAGTATAAGAAACAAAAAACTCATAAAAGGATAAGAATCAAAAAACTCATTAAATGAGCAGATAGCTCACTGAAGAAAAGCCATAGATGACTCCAAAGTACATGAAAAATATATTCCATATCATTAGTCATTAGGGTTACGTGAATGAAAATGCCAATGCAAGACCATTACAAGTCCAATAGGACTGGACTAAATTCAAAGGCATCACAAAAAGAATCTGATATCAAGGGTCATCATAGCAGCTCACTTCCACTACCATTGAGACAGTTGAGGAAATGACAACGGAACCCAATGCCATGTGCAAAATTCACCTCTGTGGAGACCTGTGGCTAGATCTGTTTATACTACCCTGGCCCTACTGACTGAGGGGGGTGACTGCCTACCACGTCCAGTTCATGAGCACATGCAATTATGCCTGCATTCTCCAGAAGTGTGGTGAAATTTTGGAAATTCATGGGAAATTTTGTAAAATTTCAAGCTAATCTATGAGTGAAGAAACAAGAGAACACCAGTAGGTAGGCCCTCCTTTAACAGGACTTCCTGAAGCCACAGCTGACAGGAGTGGAGGAACTGAGTTATCAGTATAAATACTAATATAACTATACCATTGACTTTCCCACTCTACTAAATGACATTTTACCCATTTTTCTGTTTATACTAATCTTCCCAGTAATAACTTTGCCATATCTTCTACTGAGAAAATAGAAGTGCACTTAAGAAAATATCTCAATCTGAACATTAGAGAATTTATGGACTTACCTTGATTTAAATTTTGCTCTCTGCCTCTTCTCTCGTTAAGATATAACACCTATTGAAAACATATCAAGCTCTCCTAATTTACCCATGATTTCTTAAGGATTTCACTTCTATTTTTTAAAGATTTTGTTTAATTTCTTAGAGAGAGGGGAAGAGGAGGACAAAAGAGGTAGAGAAACATCAAAGTGGGAGAGAAATATCAGTCAATTGCCTCCTGTCCATGCCTGACTTGGGACTGAACCACAACCCAGGCATGTGTCCTGACCAGTAATGGAACCAGTGACCCTCTTCTCTGCAAAACAATGTCCAAGCAACGAGCCACAGGTGGGCTCACTTCTCCTATTATACTCTATCTACACCATTGTCCATTTCTTCTTTTAATTCTCAAGTCAATCATCCACCTTAGAAAAACAAGCATCAAGTATCTATCATTACGAAACAAACACACACAAAAAGCATGCACAAGAAACAAATCAACTGTTACTCTACATCTGCTTCCTGCTTCTTTGATCCCCTTCACAAAATAACTTATCAGATGGGCTCTCTAAACTCATATTTTTGTCCATCTCATTCTTATTCCCCCAGTCAACTCAATCTACTACGTATAGTAGGGCCTTAGTCATCCATTTCATTGAAACTTCTGGGTTTTTAGGTCATTAATGACTTGGGGGAACATACTTCCAAGTTTGCTTGGAGCAGGCTTGTTTATACCTGCTGTTTTAGCTAATCATTAATAAGGCCCCTTTTTACTTCTAAAGTTACCTAGATAGACAAAAAAAAAAAAAAAAAAAAAAATCACACATGCCAGTGTGCTAATGATAGCTATATTGTCATACAAAGTTCATTTTGAAGCAAAAATTAGTAGCAGCCAGCAAAGGTGATCTGTTCTTTCAGAATTTTTTCTGCATCCCTATAACATCTCATTCTCCTTGTGGATCAGCTGCAATATTGCTTACCAAATATCCTTTTGCTGTACTATATTTTCCATGTTCTGTCAAGTAGGGACAAACACTAAAATGTTGAGAACACTCTGTGTTCTAGATTGTGCATCTATAAGATGTTTCAGCATCTATCATTGACCTCTTTATTTGACTCCATGGAGCCAAGTCCACTGCTGATACAGGAGAGACAGAAACATGAGCTAGAAATAAGTTTTTGTAACATTGAACATTGATACATTAGAGTTGTATGTTACAGAAATATACCACCCTGGCCTATCTTGAATAATATACTACCTTAATGTTTTTGCATTCTCAATTTTTATCCTGCTTCTGCCTCATGTACTGGACTTTCTTCCTCCTAACACTTATCATACTTATCTAACAGTTCATGTGATGCCTAACACCTGATTAGAATTCAAGCTTTATTAGGGTTTGAAATGTGTCTGCATTGTTTATCGGTGCATCACCAGCTCTAGAACATGGTTATCACAACATAGTTGCTTCTTATTCTCCACTGAATGAGAGAATACACTGGGTGGAAAAACCTGGAACGTAATTCTTTAGAATATTTCTACTTGTGTAGCTACTTCTAATTAATTGGTTTATATGTGTGTTTTCTTATCTAGAATCTCCAGGTCTTGCTTTTTTTCATAAATGAGTCAATTATTTGCAGTCCAACTAAGCCTTTCCAATGTGGCCCAATGTGGTAACTTATTTAGTTCCACTTAAGCAGTAACCGTATTACTGGTTAATAATATGCTTTGGTTTGAATGTCTGTGTCCGTCAAATTCAAATGGTTAAATTCTAGCCCAAGAAGACCGTAGGAGGAGGTGAGGACTTTGGGAGAGGCTTGGGTCATGAGGGTGAGGTGCTCATGAATGGAGATAATGCCTTCAGGATCCCAGAGGAACTCCTAAGCCCTTCCACCACGTGAAACCTCAGCAAAAGAGGTGCTGGCTATGAGTCAGAATGAGATCTCACCGGAACATTATCATTCTGGGACCTTGATCTTGGCTGTCCAGTGTCTAGAACTGTCAGAAATACATTTCTGTCGTTAAGAAGTTAGCTAGTCTGTGGCATTTTGTTATAACAGTAAAGGATTACATAAATGATTAGTCAAATTAATTCACCATCTATTAGATATTGTCTTATTCTATGATAAAGAGAATATGACAACTAAATAGGAAGTTTTGTTCTGATAATTTTTGTTTACAATTATGTAGGACATACTACTAAAAAGCCAATATGTCTTTATTATTAAACTAGCTGTAAACCATCACACAATCTTAACATTTCATGGGCCTATTCACTCTATATCAAATTTTCACTACAAATACATTATTAAATACATTAAAGAAAATACAGAATTTTCTTATAAATCAAGTACTAGTATGTAAACTAGTAAACAGTGTGTTTTGGCTTATTTTATCTTAAATATTTTAAGGAAAATTTCATAAAACTGACACTTCCCCCCATATTATGCTAGACTCTGTTATAGTATCTTTAGTTTTCATAGTTGTATTACTTGACAACATTTTAAAGTAGATCCCGGGCAAAACAATAGTTTCTCTTATCTTTGATTGGTCAGCCATTACTTAATATAAATTCAAGGAGTATTTAGTTTTAATCCATACCAACTTTAAATAGCTCTTATTAATGTGAAGTATTATACAAGGCCAATAAACTAGCAGTAGAGTAAAATGAAATTATAATTAATCATGTAGTTTTTCTTTGAATATTACATTTTGCTTATTTGCCTTTTATAAAATATATCAGCCCATTATTTCAATCATAAATGATAAATTCAGTTTATCATGTTCTTTATTTTTTTAATAAACTCAGTGATCATGTATAAAATGAACCATTGGATTATTAGTTGCAGTCAGTTAATTTGCAATAGCTGGCAATTATTAACCAGCTGATGAATTTTTGTCATTTTCTTTAGAAAAATGTATTTTCTACCTTTTTGGCTTATAACAATACACGTATTTCAAAAAGTATTTTCTGTAATAAGATTGAATCAGCAGTTTTTCCCTAATATTGTAGAGTTAACTTATGGACCTGCATTTTGAAATAATTTATACCCTCACCCTCACCTCTTGCAACTCTATGTAAAGTTCATCAGGAGGAATGAGCCAGAAAATTATATTTAGTTCTGTCCTTTTGGGTGTATAATCTTAGAAGTTTACTTTATGTGAGAAAAATGTGAATCCTAGTTTTGTTATCCGTAAAGTAAGTGACTAGGCTACTTGGTCCGCCTCCTGTTTTGATTTAGTGATTAATCTACTAAGCCCTATTCTTTTCAATGAAATGTGAGTCATGCTATGTAAATGAGGGTGCACTTTAATTTTTTGCCTAACTTTGAGAACACTTCTCATTATAATAATGAATTTGTGCAATAAAACTAAACATGGGCTAAGTAACAGGTGGCTCTGAGTTATAGAACTATATATCTATCACGGAATTCTAGTGATATCATAAAACATAAAAGCATGATTTATTTTTATATACTCACTATGACACAAGATTAAATTATAGCTCAATAACTCATTTTCTGGCTCAAATAATTTAAGCAACATGCAATTATCAGATTTATCTTCAACATCATCTTGACTTCTTTTATAATTTTTATGAGGGTCCTATAAACATATAAAAATACAAAATTCCAACTCATTTGTCAAAGTTTACAAGGCATACAAAATAAATATGTGCCACGCAAAGGGGTAAGTTGGTGATAGGCCCAAAAAAGACAGAAAAAGCCTAACTTGAATTCTTGACTACACAAATATCTTCAGTAGCTTCATTTTCATCACACCCACTAGAATCTGAAGGTAGTTGGGTTAAAACTCAAGTGAAAAACAAATACTTCCGAAGAGAAGTTATTGAATTATGCAGATTCCACTTTAGAAAGCTGTTTCCCCTAGGAAACTCACATCACAACTCACACACAAAAATAATTATGCCATTCAACAGCAGCATCTAGGAGCCACTGGAGATATTTATCGGTCTTGATTTCCCACTGGTGATTGCCTACTCCCTGATAAAGAACTGGGAAAGGCTACTATAAGCAGCATAAATCTCATTTGGAACTCATTTATAACTGATTAAAACATGTCTGAAACAAATGTAATTCAGCTGAGGCTTTACCTGAAACCCCAGTTACATAAGAAAACAGTTCTAAAAATAAACTTACTTTTGAACTTCTATAATTTTTTAAAGATTTTATTTATTATTTTTAGAGAGAGAGGAAGGGAGAGAAGGAGGAAGAGAGGGAGAGAAACATCCCTTTCACCTGCCTTCAGCTGGGGACCTGGCTGGAGACCTGGTTTGCAACCCAGGCATGAGCCCTGACTGGGAATTGAACTGGAGACCCTTTTGTTCACAGGCTGGCACCAATCCAGTGAGCCAAACCAGGCAGGGGAGAATTATTTTTAAAAGTCTCATAGACAAAGAAACTGGTATCTTTATTTTTGCTCACTCACTTATACGTGGCCTAACTTCAATAATTTATTAAGCCTTCATATAAGTTGATACACCCATCATTAAAAGAGCAATAAATAATTCCTCTTTCATGTAGTGTACTCTTACCAAATCTACAAACACATTAGCATGATTATGTCATCATTAAATGTTTCATAAATACACTTTTATGAATGTTATATTCCCATCACTTTCTCACATCAACACTGACTAAATCAAAATTAAGAATATCCATTCATCAGAAGATACCATTAAGAAACTGAAAAAAGAAGTACTAGCTGGGAAAGATAGTTTTAATATATACATCCAACAAAGTGCTCAAATAAGTAAAAAAAGACAGAACCAATATCTCAACTCCAAGTTGCACAAAATTCTAGAAAAGATACTTCATAAAATTTAAAAGGGAACATTTTTAAAAGGGAATATTTAAAATGTTCCCTTTTATATAAGAAAATTTAAGCATATGAAAATATTTTCCACATCATTGGTATTCAGGGTATCAACATTTAAAACCACCATGAGCTATGAAATACACTCTGGTCAGAAAATGTCACTTGTTAGCTACAAAGAACAACAAATGGAAGTCTGATAGTCTTGTGGTGAATCAATAAATCAGTATAAAATAGGTGAAGATTAATATATCTAAAAATATGCATACACTGTGTAACCAATAATTCTAAATTTAGGTATTTATTCAACAACAAAAATGTATACATATATTCGCACAACACATTTATTAAAAGATCCATAGTAGCAGAATTTACAATAGTCCAAATGAGAACTACCTAAGTGCATATCAATAAAATACATGAATTATAATACATTATTACAATGAAATGCTATATAACAATAAGAATGAAGGAATTTCAACTGCATCCATCAACACTGGATAAATCTCAAAAGCAGTACTTTCAGTGACATAATCAGGCACAGAGTGTATACTGTATGACATTTTATAAAGTTCAAAGATATAAAAAAATAATCTATAATTTTGAAAGAGTAGACACTGGTTACAAATGAAGGACCACACAGAGATTGGAGGGAGGTTTGAAGAGGGCTTCTTAGCTCAAGTATAATTACTTCATTGAGCTCATTATAGGGTAGAATTTTCAGTTTCTCAGCATTAAGTGCACACTACACTCTGATTTGTGCAGTTTTGTTCTTATGTTTTTTTAAAGAAATTTAGGTAGAATTAAAATAAATTAATTTAAATATTTTTAAAGGAAAGTATAGTCTTATTATCAAATATAATAAAATAGAAAAAACACTGTGATTTTTAAAATGTGATACTTGCATTAAGAATACACAAATAAACCAATGAAAAAGAACAGAGTGCCCAGAGACATTTCAGATAGAAAAACAAACAAACTTGATATAACCAAAATTTTATTGAAAATGAATATGGATAAGTGAACTGTTTAATTGCTTTTGTTTTGTTTTTGTTTGTTTTTAGAAAATCCATTAACATAAAGAATTTGATCCCAGCCTCACTGGTCCAAATGGATAAAAGTAAAAAGTAAAATTATAAATCTAATGAAAGAAAATATTGGAGAATATATTTATAGCCTAAAGATGACAAGTAATTCTCAAAACACCCAACATGAGAAAACATTGGTATTGACAAAGATTCTGCCCTTGATAACATTTTACCCAGCCGCCTTTAGCTCTCTTATCTGCCATTGCATTGCCAGTTTCCACTTTCAATATCTGTGCACCTTGGATATCTGATTTAATTTCTCATCCACACATCTTCCTAGGTGATATCTGATTACCCTGGCATGCCTCTAGCAAGAATGCTGTGACATTTAATTAGCTAGAATCTTCTCTTACCCCAGATGCTTCCTTTTAATAATTTTCCATCCACCAAGCTCCTACCCTGCTCCTTAGCAATATTTCCCCAGTTTTCCTTGTACTCAGAACTGAGCCCAGTTCTATAATGAGGTCCCTTTGCCCTACTGCAATAGCTCCTGAGAAAAATTTGTTCTGAACCAATATAAGTATTGTCCATCCAGCTGTGGTTTTTCTTTGACAGTGTGATTAATTTTGTCAATATTTAGTTGATGATGGACATTGGTATATGACAGATTGGGCAAATATATTTGTAGCATTAAAAATTAAAACAAATCCAGAAGAGGCACTGATATCCTACAACCAAAAAATAATAATAAACTTGAGAAAGTCTGTAGGAAAGGTAAAGAGGTAATCAACAGAAAGAAAAATGCAAGCAGGTAATTATACAAAAAGAGATGTTCATGCTCAGTAATAAGACAAATGAAAACTGAACCAATATAGATACTAGATACTATTCAAGAGATTAGGAAAACTTTCAAAATTTGGTAATGCTAATCATTGGAATGAAGAAACAGGTCAGCCTTGCAGAGAACTATCTGGAAGTGCTTGGGCAAATTGAGCATTTCTATATCCTATAAAACAGCAATTTTTCTCCTAGGAATAAAATCATGTGAAATGCTTGACAGGTTTCTAATGGGGGACACACATTTAGTTGCTCATGGTTGCATGGGTTTGTGATGAGAAAATGGAGGGAAAGTAGGTATCCATTGCTAGCAGAGGATATAAGCACAATGTAATTTATATAGTCCATGGAACACTGCAGACAAACAAAGCAATGAACTAGATGCACACAGTAATATAAAGTGATTAAAACCTGTTGTTCAGGAAAAAGTAGAATGTCACTTTTATATAAAAATATTAAAAGTTTTAAATTAATACTTCATAATATATAAAATTACAATGGAATAAACATTAAATCAAGATTCTACATCAACCACATTAGAAAGGTTGTTTTTGAGGTGAGGAGAGGAATTCATGTTATAAAAAGAGAACAAAGGAACAAACAAAAGAATAAAACCCTCTAGTGACCAATAATAATAGTTGTACATGAATCAGGCAAAAAATAACTCAAAAATATTTTTCTTGTATATACAGAAGAGGGCATTAATTTGATTGTTCAGCTCTCCATGAAAGAAAAACACTAAAAGACAAGGTAGTAGAGGATAAATATATTGTGAGAAAGAATTCTTTAGTCCCTCTGTAAGGCTGGGTAACTTCAAGAATGAAAGATTGACTTTCTGTCTGAGAGTTTTCAAAGATTTACATCACATAATAATAAAATATATACACATATGTGAGGGAACAACAGAACAACAAAATTTATTTATAAAAAGTTTGTATTCATTCTTACATGTGTAAACTTCAGTCACCTTTGGAGTTATTCTCCATTTGATATAATACAGTGAAGGCTTTTTTCCACTGCTCAAAACCATTTCTGAACTTATCAATTTTGATGCCTTAAAATAAAGTGCTTCTGTTATTTTTCTTCCACCTCTTCCATATCAGCAAAACATGGCAAAATGGGCAAAAGTGTTGAAAGAGTCTTCAGAAAAATTCACTGAAGCCAAATGCAGCCTCTCACACCACCACCAGCTGGGACACTGACACAGATGGACTCCTAGAACACTCACCTAGTGGGGAAAACCTGTACTGAAAGGAGCCTGTTCTCCAGAAGATCATTTTATTTTGGGGGTTCACCCTCATACACACACACACACTATACACACACACACACACACACACACACACACATATATGTTTCTGTGTGTTGTTATGAATGAACAGCACAAAGTACCAAAACTATTATTCAATAGGAGTAAATGTACATTAGTAGATAGCAAGAGAAAACAATGAATTAATAATCTAAGTAAGGAAAACTTGTTACCTAATGCATCTGAATCAATTTCTTCATTATTAGTAACTTGTAAAATTTAGTTTAGTTAAGTTAAAACTTCACTAATTATAACTTCCCACATCCATTATTAAATAGATCATCAGGATGCTTCACTCTGCTTGAGTCTTTGGAAATCTTAAGTACAAATTAGAATTGTTAAAAATAACTTTAAGGGACCATTGGCTGAAATAAGATTATCTGCCACTTGATAGCAGTGTAGTACACAGTCATTAAAGCAATTTAAGGTAAAACCTAAATCAACAGAAAAACAGAGACAAATTATTCAAAATTTATGCATGGAAAAGGCACATGAAAATGTATCTCATATTTTACTATAATATAGCAAATAATAAAAAATAATTTATCATAATCTTGTTTTAAATGGTCAGTCATTTAAAATGGCAAGTCAGAACCTCTGACTGGTGGCACAGTGGCTAAGGCACCGGCCTGTGAACCTCAAAGTTCACTGATTTGATTCCCAGCCAGGGCACATGATCAAGTTGCAAGCCAGGTCTCTAGCCAGGTCCATAGCTGGAGGCAGGTGAAAGGCAACCATATGTTGATGTTCCTCTCCTTCTCTGCCTTTCTCCCTTCCCCTCTTTCTAAAAATGATAAATAAAACATTTAAAAATAAATAAAATAAAATAAAATGGCAACTCAGGATCCAATCCACCCAAATTCTAAATATTTGTTAAGATTTCTGTGATAATATTAGAAAATATTAACATACTCAAAGCTGTACATTTGATGTAAACACATTTACTGCATCCTTTACTTTCTTTCATAGAGTTCTTATTAAAATTAAACACTATTAAAGCAAAAAAATGAGCAAAGGGAAACTAGTTTTATGTGACTTTTATTGTATAGTAGTAAATTGTACATAAGGTATTATGGTTCTAATTACAGGATGAACAAAATAGCTAAATTGGCCTTAGAGAAAAGATCAAGAAGATACTTGAAAATAATGTATTTTACTTTTCCTTTAGACACCAATTTATCCAAAAGTGAATGAGATCACAGTTACCATTGCTTCGGTAGGCAGTAACATATTTTATTAAACTAATAATTTACATAATTTCTGGAATTTTAAGTAATTTACATGAAGAAAATAAACAGGTCTTCACTAATCCTCATTAACTCAAATAATAGTTCCCATTGTAGGATTTACCAGGGAAATGTTTTAAAATTCAAATCACATTAAAATAAATTTATTGTGACATAGTATAAAATAGATATAATAATAAAAAAATATATATCTTAAAAAGTAGTCCTAGCCCTGGCTGGCATACTGGTCTGCAAACCAAAGGGTCACCCTTTCAATTCCCAATCAGGGCACATGCCTAGGTTGTGAGCCAGGTCCCCAGTTGAGGGTGGGTACATGAGAGACAACCACACATTGATGGTTCTTTCCCTCTCTTCCTCCTTCCCTGCCCCTCTCTCTAAAAATAAATAAAATATTTTTATAAAAAGAAGCAGACCTAGAATATACTATTTTTAATATTATTTTATTTGGGTACGATGGTGATTTAATATAAAAAATACCATACTTACCTTGGCTGGTGGCTCAGTGGAAAGGCTCTGGCCTGCAGACCCAAAGGTCGCTGGTTCAATCCCCAGTCAGGGCACATAACCAGGTTGCAAACCAGGTCTCAGGCCAGGTCCGTAGCTGGAGGCAGGTGAAAAGCAACCATATGTTGAGGTATCTCTCCATATCTGCCTCTCTCCCTTTCTCTCTCTCTAAAAATAATAAACAAAATCTTTTTAAAAATATCATACTCTACTAATATTAACTTTCATTCCAAGGCTAACTTACATTTAAATAATTATAGCATCCAACCTCTTAATTAACTTATTTGATATGAGGTAGTTATTAAAGACAAATGGTTAGTTATTGGGAAGAGTTCAAGAACTATCTTTTTAATTGATTTTAGAGAGGTGAGGGTGGGGGGAGGGAGATAGAGAGAGAGAAACATTGATTTGTTGTTATACCTATGTATGCATCGTTCATTGTCTTGTATGTGCCAGCTATCAAACTCACAAATCTGGCCTCTTGGTTCAACACTCTAACCCACTGAGCTACCTGGCCAGGGCCAGGAACTTTTTTCTTTTTTTAATTCTTAGAATATAACCTCTGAGATTTAGCATGATATATAAGGCTATTAAGAAAGCAATAAATACATAATTCTAGATCAAAGGAAAGACTGTAATTAGTTTTTTTTTTTTAGACTACCATACATAAGGAAAACAAACATTGGGTAAGTTACAAAAACCTTTACATGAAGAACATACCAAAAATATTTTGGACTGTTTGAAAAAATAAGTAATCTTTGCCATCCAGAGCTGGCTTTATATTTGGGTACACAAATTAAGAATCTTCCTGGTTTTGGAGTTATAAAGATAAAATTAGGAAGAATAAAGATTCTTTTTAGTTTTTCTTTTCTTTTTGTTTTTAATGCAAAAGACCAGAATGTCCTTTGTAGATATTGAAGAAACCATAACCAACGTTAACAAAAGGAGTAGAATGATAAAATTTGTGCCTTAGGACTCCTGTGATTTGACTGAAGGTAAGAGAGAGTAAACCCAAATCAAAGCCAAAGAGGCAAGACAAAACCATAATAAAACTTTGTGAGAGATAATGAAGGTCTGTCACTATGCAATTGCCATTGTAATGAAGAGGAAGGGAAAGTCTTGATACATTTGGTTTTAGAATCCATTTAATTGACTGTGTACCTAAGTTTACTTCAGAGCAGGAATAAATAAAAATAAATGTTTCTGATTATTATGACTAGGGAATTTCTGGGACTGAAAAAATATCAGACAAATAGATAAACATATTGAATTAAATTTTAGAAATATTGATTTTAAGTTGTCTAATGTAAAATAGGCACATTCACTAGAACATGAATATATAAGGTTGGAATTCAGGTTGGATAAAACTTTGATTTAAAAATGCATACTTGGCAGAATGCTTGATATATCAACCAGCAACATTTTATTAAGAGTGAAACAAAGAAGAAAAAATAATTCTCTTCATATACTATTCAGTCCATATATATTTCTATCTATTTCTGCAAAACAAGTGCAAAGTAGTTTGAAACAATAATACACATTGATTATCTATAGTTTCTGTAGGCCATGTTTCACATAGGTCATATAGGGATGGATTATAGTTGCCTGACAAAGTTTATAGCTCCTCTAAAATGCATGTAAATGAGACCTAGAAAAGTTTCCTTGTTTCACAGATCTGACAGAGCTGACAGAGCTGACAGATGATGTTGATGTTACCTGAAGATCTACCTAGGACTGTCAGGGAGAACACTCACACTCTTGGCTGTCTACACAAGTGCACCTTTCTAACAATATTTTAATTGTATCACAGGGGTAAACTCCCTTAGAAAGAGACCCATTTGGGAGCCAACTACCTTTTATAATCTAGCCTTGAAGATCAAGATGCATCCTTCCTTCCATTGGTTTTAGTTACAAAGGTCAACTGAGATTTAAGATTATTTCCCACCATTTGGTGGAAAAATGATAATATCACAATGCAAAAAGAAGAAAAAACATTTGGAATATCAGATAAATGAAGATGAGACCAGAAATTGATAAAAATTCAAAAGAAAAAAACTACTTTTAAAAAAATTGGCAAAAAGGTAGTTCTTTGAAAAATCAATTAAATTGATAATCCTCTAGTTGCTAAGAAAAAAAATCCAATATCAGAAAAGGTTATTTTTTCATATCTGAGCATCCAACTGTCTAATAGAAATATGGATTCATATTTAATTAAAAATGAAGTTCAAAAAAGAAATTCTAAGAGCTATTATAAAAAGTATACAGGAAACATACACATGATTTGTGAGAGGTTTATCTAATAACCTGTGAAGCCTCATAAATATCAGATTAATAACTTGGGATTTGAATATTATAGACCCCCAATGGTCATAAAAATCATAAAGATTTGAAAAAATTAAACCTGTAATTTTGTAAACAGCTGAATTGAACCAATTATCTTAAGTAAATAACCCACCAAAGTTAACTAAAAAAAGAGGTAGATAACCAGAATAGCTCTAGATGATGTCTTTCTTAAAAAGAACATTAAAGAACTGGATTGCCCTAGAAATTCTCCCTAAAATTTAAGGAAGAAATAATACCAAGTTCACAAAATTGCTTCCAGGAAACAAACAAACAAGAACAACAAAAAAAGATAAACATATCTAAACCATTTTATCAAATCAGAAAAATACTGACACCGCAATCAAAGACATCACAAGCATGGTTAACTAAAGACTGCTATGTCTTATAAACACAAACACTTTTCACCAAACATTAACAAACTGAATCCAGCAATATGCATAAAGGAGAATAATAACAATAAAATAAGTTGTTTCAGGAATGTCAAGATGGTTCACTATTAGAAAAATCAATCTGAGAAATCACAATAAATCAATACGAAAAAATAAAACCCATGCAATAATCTCAATTAAAAAAGAAGCATGATAAATAATCTCAGCAAACTAGGAATCACATCTGCCAAATTATCTACTAAAATCTCATGGATGCAATGTACAATAGTGAAACTGAATGGTTTCTCCCTACAATCAGGCACATAAAAATGTACCTGCTCTCAGCACTCCTATTCAACCCTGTGCTGAAAGTCCCAGGTAGTAGAGTAAGGGAGGAAAACATAAATAAAGGGCATAGAGGTTGAAAGAGAAGAAATAAAATGCCTCTATCCTCAGATAGCATAAATATAGAAAACATCTGAAGCAATCTGAAGAATGTTTTCAAAGCTCCTGAAATTACAAATGAATTTAATGATGTTGTAAAATATAAAAATCAACATAAAAAATCAGTTGTGTGGAAGTAAGACCACTGGGTCAAAAGGTAGATCCTTTGTAATAATTTGAGATAACTCCATACTACTTTCCACAGTGGCTGCACTAGTCTGCAGTCCCACCAACAATGCAAAAGGGTTCCCCTTGCTCCACATTCTAACCAACATTTGTTGGTTTGTTGTTGGTTGATTTATTGATGATGGCCATTCTGACAGGTGTGAAATGGTATCTCATTGTGGTTTTAAGTTGCATTTCTCTGATGATTAGTGATGTTGAACATCTTTTCTTATGTCTATTGGCCATCTGAATGTCCTATTTGGACAAGTGTCTATTCAGATCCTTTGCCCATTTAAAAATTTTTTTTTTTGTTTTGGTGTTGAATTGTATAAGTACTTTGTAAATTTTGGATATTAAACCCTTATCAGATGTATTGGCTAATATATTCTTCCATTCTGTGGGTTGTCTTTTTATTTATTTCCTTTGCTGTGTGTAAATTAATTTGAGCCATAAGCACCCCTATGTTTATTGCAGAGTTATTTATGATTGCCAAGATATGGAAGCAGCTTAAGTGTACATTAATAGGTGAGTGGGGGTAATAAAATTAAATTTAAAAAAGATAGGTGAGTGGGTAACAAAGCTATAGGATAGTTACACAGTGGAACTCTACTCAGCCACAAAAAGAAGAAAATTTTACCCTTTGCAACAGTATGGATGGACCTGAAGAACATTATGCTAAGTGAAATTAGCCATTCAGAGAAAGATAAATACCATATGATTTTACTCATCTGTAGAGTCTAATGGACAAACTGAATTAACAAGCAAAACAGAGACAGACACATAGATGGAAAGCAGATGATAGTTAGCATACAAAAAGTCTATTGTAATTCTATTGACTATAAATTAAAACTTGAAAGGTGAAATTTAGTACCAGTTAAAATAGCATCAAAAACCATGAAATATATAATTATACTGTGTATCTAATACCAAGTATAAAATCTATAGCTGAAAACTATAAAAAATGATAAAACAATGAACACATACCTAACTATACCCCACCAGCAATATTTTGTAGACATTCATAAACTGAGTCCAAGATCTCCCTGGAAAGTTAAAATAAATAGAATAGTGAAAATTGTTTTGAAAACAGAACACCCAAATTACAGAACACTCATTACCTGTCTTCAAGAATTATTATATAGCTACAATTATCCTGGCAGGATTTGTTAGCAAAGGTAGACCCAGGAACCAATGGAATATTAAATTGAACTCATTAAACATTAAATTGAATTTTAATCCATACATTGTACAATGTACAAACAATAACTCAAAATGGATCACAGACCTAAGTCTAAATCTTAAAACTATAAAACTTCTAGGAGAAAACAAGAAAGAATCTTCATAACTCTGAGTTAAGATTTTTCAGGTAATGTAAGAGCATAACTCCATAAAAGAAAATAAGGATGAAAATGATTGCGTTAAAATAGAAAAGTTATGATTTATGAAAGACAGTATTAAGAGAATGAAAATAGAATCTTTAACAACTGTACCCATAACATACTAAGGATCTCAATACTCACTAATAAAATATTTTTAAGATGGGCAAAAATGTTAAACAAAAGACAGAAAAGAAAAGCAAGTTAAGTACTGATAAGGAGAGGGAGAAAGAAAGAGAGAAAAACATTAATGTGTGGTTGCCTCTCTCACACTCCCAACTGGGGTCCTGGCCTGCAACTCAGGCCTGTGCCCTGACTGGGAATTGAATTGGGGATCCTTTGGTTTGCAGGCTGGCACTCAATCCACTGAGCCATCCCAGCCAGGGCCATACAGAATTTTTATAGAATCTTTATTCATAGTCACCAAAAATGGAAATAACCCAAATGTCCCTCAGCTAGTGAATAAAGTGGCATATCCACACAATGAAGTAGTATTCAGCAATAAAACTAATGAAATCACAATAAACAGAACAATATAGGTGAATCTCCAATACATATTGCTAATAGAATCAGACTTTATACTAGATGATTTCATTTCGATGGCATTCTAAAAATGCAAAACTAGAAGATTAGGAAAACATCAGTAGTTTTCAGTCTGGAGCTAGGGAACAATGGTGAAGAAAAGGAGTCCAAGAGAACTTTTAAGATGTTCTGTATCTTAATTGTGATAGTGGTGGTTACATGATGGTATGTGTTTGTAAAAACTCGTAAGACTGCATAATAAGGATTAATTCTGCACTACAAAGTATGAGTAAAAAATGCAAATCCACTGGTGTCAAAACAATATAATCCAAATAATATAAAATGTTTAATTTTTAGAGTTCCATTGTGTTAAAGAAAATTGCTTGTCCTCCTCCATTAATACTCCAAAAGCGAAAGTACTTTCCTCTATTTGTGTAACACTTCTTAGTGCAGTAGTTTTTTCTGTTTTCTATTGCTATGTATCTGATTGCCACCAATGTAATGATTTAAAACAACACCATGTATAGCTCACAGGCCTGTAGGTAGGAAGGTGAGCAGACCTTGGCTGGAGACTCTGTGGAGATTGGTGAGGCTTTCTGATCTGTACAAGCTGGAGAAGGGAGGTTGGAGGGAGGGGATGGAAGTTGCTTCCAAATTCATCTTTTCTATTTCTACAATCCATTTTCTTCTACTTTCAAAACTGTAATTTTTATCTAATTTGCCAAATTATTTTTATGAATAATGAGAAAATGTTTCTATAATAAACATATTGTTGTAGAAGGCAGAATTCAAAGATGGCTCTCAGCATCACCACTCACGTTATACTGGTTATTACTTATTGAACAAACAAACAAAAAGTTGAAAATGTATTTAGGGTCACTAATCCTCTGAGTCTAAAACAGGAAGGCTATCTTCTGTGTGTTCAACCTTATCAGGTGAGACCTCTAAAATAGTGATTTGTTCTGGCTGGCAGCAGAAGAGAAAGTCAAATAATGTTGAGTATGTAAAGGATTCTACCATCCATTGCTGAGTTGAAGATGGAGGAAGCCACACACCAAAACATTACAAAGCTCAAATATTTAACAACAGTCAACAAAAATCTTGTCAAGCATTTGTGTGTGCCTGCATTCATTAATTTCACCTCACCTCTATCTACTAATTGTATGCACAGCAGAGTTTGTACTTAAGAGCTTTCCCTCTAACACCTTGTTGCCAATAGAATATCATGCCACTATCATCCCTATAAAATCCAGTCCTAAAATGTCATTTTTAAAGGTCATTTCTGATCTGTCACTCTGTATAGATGTATAGATGTATCTCCTTTCTTAAAAAGGGCAACTTAAGGTGCTTTCTTAACATTATAGCAATTTTAATTTTCATAAATACTCATAAGCAAAATATGGTCAAAAGAGGCATTTGAAAAGCTTAGATATTTTTGTCAGCCTTGAGGCATGTAATATATGAGAAATAGTTCTCATAATTTATGACTTTAGAATTTACATGTATTCTTATATATTTTTTCATAAAACCCAAACAAATTTTACAAACATACCATGAAATATACTATGAACTCAACAACTCATATGTATTTAAAGAAATTTGTCAGCCTAAATCAGAAGTTCTGAAATTTGCCAAAATTATTATTTAACAGAAAATCTTTTCATCATTCACCATTACAATTTTTGTTTTAGGGACTATATGAAGGAATATGTTTTCTCCTTTGACTCTTTTTATGCACAGCTTTGGATATTGTTTCCTATGAATCAATAATTATTTTGTTCCTTAAGGTCTACAGCATTTAATGGCATCAATGTATTAAAATATTTTCAAAGTGTAAGCAAATATTTCATCCAAATGAATAATTCCACTGAGAAATGAAGGAAAAATGTCACCAAAATTGTTTCAGGTTTACATATTTATTAATGCTTTACATCTACCTCTATATTCAGTTCAAGGCAATTCTCTCTCTGCTCAAGGGTAATTACTAAATTTAAACAATATATAATTGAAATGGTATGTATATTACCTATGGTAGGCAGAATTCTAAAATGGTCACCTAAGATTCCTGGTCTCTGGTTTTATAATTAAACACTAATCTAGATATAGTTTTAAAGAAATAATGCCAATATGTTTAAAGTTAATAATCAGTTATTTGTTTGAGAGATTATCTGTATGCCTAATGTAATCAAAAGAGCCCTTTATAAGCAGAATTTCCTCCAAGTAGCAATAGGAGAAGCCAAAGACGTTCAAACATGAGAAGGATTTCACATGCTGCTGTTGGTTTCAAAGATGAAGGGTGTCACATGCAAAAGCCTAGGTACTGAGAGCAACCTCCTGAGATAGCCCACGAAGAAAGAGAAACCACAGTCCTATAGCTGCAAGAAACTGGGTTGTGCCAAAAACTTGAATGAAGAAGATTCTTGGAAACAGACTCTCCAGGGAGCCTTGAAAGGAGAAACCAGCCTTGTCAACCCCGACATGGAGAAACCAGTCAAGCCCACCTGGACTTTAGATCTAATTAAGAATCTGTAAGATAAATGAGTGTGGTTTTAAACTTAAATGTTTTGCTCATTTGGAGATTTTAAAAAATATTTTATTTATTCTAAGAGAGAGGGTAAAGGAGGGAGGAAGTGAGGGGAAAGAAACATTAGTGTGCAAAAGAAACTTCAATCAGCTGCCTCTAACGCACCCCCAACCTGGGACCTGGCCCGCAACACAGGCATGTGCCCTGACCAAGAATAGAACTGGTGACATTTCAGCTTGTGGCTGATACCCAATCCACTGAGCCACACCAGTCACGACAATGTTTTGAAAATCTGTAATGCAGCAAGAGAAAACCAACAAAATATTTCATTCTGTCAATGTGAATAGTGAATAGTAAGGCACAAAAGAATCATTTAAAAATGCTACCAGTTCTCCCAACAATTCAATAGTTGCTTTGTACCTATTGTGTCCTTCTTTTCCAATTATTAGTTGGAATAATTTAGAAGAGAAATAATACATTTTTATTAAGTTGACCTGGAATGTTCTAGATGCAAGGGAAGTCTTTATTATTCAACTTATATGTTGAAAATTGTAATTTGTAAAGCATTCTAATCAATTTTGCTTATGTATTATAACTATTCCCCCTATAAATCAGAAACTTCAGTATTTATATTTTTATTACTAAGTGGAATTATTCAAAAGTCATTAATTCTCTAACCAGGGCCCATGAGCATTACAGTGCTCATTGGGTTTCAATGTTGAACACATAAAAGACAGGGTCCTAAATTATGTTATTCAATACAGTTATTATAAGGATAAACATATCATTATAATTTATCTTTTAACTACGAAGGAATTATATATACTATTGTAAAATTATATAATTATCAATTGTTCCTAGTTTAGGTTCCCAGAAAACAACTTCTCCAAATAAATGAATTATTAAACTGACCTGGGAAAGATGAGAAAGAATTTGGTAGGAGAATAAAAGGGAGGAAATGATTTCAGATCAGAGAGTACAATATGTGCAAAATGTGGTGTCAGGAGGAGGATGGCTCTTTTAAGGAGGGGTGAAAAAATCACCGGACTAAAGTGGCAAGAATGTGCCTGGGAAAGAGGTTTGGGATTTAGAAGTTGGAGTCTGCTCGTAGGACATTGGACGTTTTTGAAAAGGATTTTGGTATTCAACTTAAAACAAAATGAAAATCATCAAGTCAGAAGTGTTTTGGCACCTGAAATTTTGAAAAGTGTGCTTTTGTTTGTGATATAAGACTATACTGAAAAGAGTGGTTATAGAAATGAAAGACTAGTAGTAAGGAATTCAGATATTCTAGGCAAGTGATGATAGTCAATTGGACTAAGGTAATGGTGGTGAAAATGGGGGTGCTTTAGAGGTACATGAAAGTAAAATAAATATGAAGCTTTGATAGACGGCATGTGGAAGCTCAAGAAACTCATCCCTTGCCAGGGGAAAAGGGAGTTCAGGAACCGGTTAAAAAAGGTTAAGGGATTGAGGAATATAAATTGGTAGTTTCAAACAGTTGCAGGGATGTTAAGTACAACATAGGAAATATAGTCAATAATATTGTAATAACTATGTATGGTGCCAGGTTGGTACTAGAAATATCAAGAGAAACACTTTGTAAAGTACATAATTGCCTAAACTTTAGGCTGTATATATGACACTAATTCAAAATAATAGTGAATGAAAATATTCAATTTTAAAAACATTCTTCATGAAAACTTCTAGATTTGTTTTTAAAATAAATTTAATCAAAACAGTCTGATCTTGGCATAAGAACAGACACATAGTTCAATGGAACAACTAGAGAGCCTAGAAATAATCCCATGTATTTATGGTCAAATAATATTTGACAAAGGAGACAAGAACATACAATGGAGTAATGGTAGTCTCTTCAATAAAGGTAGCTGGGGGAACTGGACTGGTGCATGCAAAAAAAATGAAACTAGAGCACCATCTTACATCATATGCCAGAATAAACTCAAAATGGATAAAAAGACTTAAATATAAGTCATGATACCATAAACATCCTAGAGGAAAATATAGACTATACAAATTTAGATATCTCATGTAGCAGTATTTTTGCCAACATATCTACTAGAACAAGGAAGGAGGTAAGAATCAATGACTACAACAAATTAAAAAGCTTCTGCATAGCTAAAGAAACCAGCATCAAAATGAAAATGATTGTATGGAAGATTGTATGGGAGAACACATTTGCCAATGATAAAACAGACAAGGGTTTAATCTCCAAAAGAAATCAAGAATTTATATGACTCAACACCAGGCAAGACAAATAATGCAATTAAAAATGGGCAAAGAGAGTCCTGGCTGGCAGCACAATGGATAAGGTGCTGGCTTGTGAACCCAAAGGTCACTGGTTCAATTCCCCAGCCAGGGCACGTAAATAGGTTGCAAGCCAGGTCTCCAGCCAGGTCCGTGGCTGAAGGCAGGTGAAAGGCAACCATACACTGATGTTTCTCTTCCTGTCTGCCTCTCTCCCTTCCTCTCTCTCTGGAAATAATAAATAAACTCTTTTTGAAAAATGGGCAAAGAACCAGGATAGACATTTCTTCAAGAAGGACATACAGATGGCCCATAAACATAAGAAAAAATGCCTAACATTACTAGCCATCAGAGAGATGTAAATTAAACTACCATGAGATACTACCTCATACCTGCCAAAATGGCCATGATCAATAAACCAACAACAAGAGCTCATGAGGATGTGGAGAAAGGGGACCCTACTGCACTGTTGGTAGGAATGCAGACTGGTGCAGCCATTGTAGAAAACAGTATGGAGAAACTGAGTTGTGAACATGGGGAAGCAAAAGAAAACAAGAAAATACATGGAGCAGATGCTTAGTATGAGAGATCAGAGACTTAAAGAAAAGGATAGATTAAAACCTAAAAAGAAAGAAAAGAAAGATCCTAGCACCCTCAAGGAAAGAGAAGGCCCCCAATATGCTTCCTCTTTATTCTTCCAATATAACACACAACTGGGACCACCTTGCCACATCCTGGTTGGTACTAACTTTATCAACTTTTCCATTAAGGCTAAACTGGACTTGGTGCAGTCAATGATGGTCTGTCTCCCTGCCAAATGTATCCCTTGTATAACTGGCTGTGTAAAGGCTGAAACTGAGAAATTGGGGCAGAAGTATCGAGTGGCTTTAAGGATCACCAAGGATCACCAAGGATCGCTGAGGATCCAAGATTTGATGATTACCATACATACACAAAGGGACATACGTAGACGACTGTTTAGTACAGAAAGCAACTCAGCACAAGTGTTATATTGTGGCCACAGATGACCGGGATCTTAAGTGAAAAATCAGGAAGATACCTGGAGTTCCCATCACGTACATTTCTAACCATAGGTACAACATTAAGCAGATGCCAGATGATTATGGAGCACCTCCATAATCATAAAAGACAAAGTTCTTCTGCTTTCTTTCCATTAACTTTTTCTGTTGCCAAGTTTATTAGACATGTTACACATGAGTTATTATTGCTCTACTCACCCATTTGCTTGGTTATGAGCCAAGTATCCTTGAATACACTCACTTCTTGATGTTGTTTTGGAAATGATGTTTTGTATCATTTTAATAGTTACTTCTTTTTATAAACCAGATGACTGCTCAGGAAAAAAAAGAAAGAAAGAAAACAGTATGAAATTGCTTTAAAAAATTAAAAATGGAACTGTCTTTTGATCTGGCAATTCCACTGTTGGGATTATACCCTAAGAATCCAGAAATACCAACTCAAAAGAATTTCTGCATCCTTACATTCATAGCCAAGCTATTTACCATAGCCAACATTTGGAAACAGCCTAAGTGCCCATCAGTAGATGAGTGGATCAAAAAATTATGGTATATCTACACAATGGAATACTACACAGCAGAAAGAATCCTTACCTTTTGCAAAAGCATGGATAGAAATAGAGACAGTTATACTAAGTGAAATAAGCTAGTCAGTGAAAAACAAATACCATTTAATCTCACTTATGAGAAATCTAATAAACAAAATAAACTATTGAGCAAAATAGAACCGAGGCATAGAATCATGGAACACACTGGCAGCTGTAAGAAGGGAGGGGGAGGGGACCACGGATTGAAAGAAGGTGAAGGGATTAGTTCAAGAGCATATATGAAGGACCCATGGACGTGGACAATGGCGAAGGGACTGATTACAGAAGTGGGGGCTGAGCTGAGTGGAGACAGCCAAGGGGGATAAGTGTGACAACTCTAATAACATAAACAATAAAATAAAATAATCTGTTATATAGGAGTGCTATTTATTGAGACAGATAACATAGAAAGGATTCCATTGAGAAAGAAAGATTATGAGGTGGCCTGGCACATATTGGATTTATAGTTTTATTTGAAATACCTAGATAAAAATTTTAAGTAGTAAGTTGTGCATATTGTTCATAATTTTAGATATGAGTTAAAAATCAGAGATAGGAATTTGGAAGTCATTCACAAATGTATTATTTGGGACAGTGTACATAAATGAGGAAATAGTAAAAGAAAAATAAAAAAGATACAAAGATATGTAAGTACCTGAGTCTTAAGGGTGAAATTAAAATAAATTTACCTAAGATGTAGGAAAAAAGCCAGGAGAGAGTGGAGTCATGGATATCAAGGAAAGATTATATTTCAGAATGGAGCAGGAGAATACCATTGTCAAATATATCCAATAGGGCAGGTGAGGTAAAAACTAAAGTATGGCATTAGATGAAAGAGTTACTGATGGAAGCAGTATTCTGTAGGATGATAATGTAATTCATATCACATGACCTGAGGGGTTTTGAGGAAAGAAAAAATTTCAGTGACTGTTTTGAGTCTTTGGTTGTGAAAATCTAGAATTTGGGTAGTAGCTGGAGTGAAATATGTGGTTAAAATATCAATATCTTCTTCCCTTTTATTTTCATTTATTTATTTTTTAAGAGAAACAGCAATGCATAAGGGAAGATAGGTTGCCTCTCATACTCACCCAACCAGGGACCTGTCTCATAACAAAGGCATGAGCCCTGACTGAGAATCAAACTGGTGGCCTTTTGGTTCTTAGGCCATCATTTAATCCACTGAGCCACACCAGCCAGGGCTCCTTATATTTTTAAGGTAAGCAAGACTTCAAAAATATCAAATATTTAAAAATATATATTAAGGATCCCACTTTAAATGAAATATTGAATACAGAAAATAAGGTCTAATTTTATAAAACAAGGGTTCTTCATTCTTTTCCATGAGGATATTCAATTTTCCCAATACTATCTCTTGAATAGACTATTCTTTCCCTATTGTGTATTATTGGCACTTTGTCCAAGATCAGTTCACTGTATATATAAAGGGTTTATTTCTGGCACTATATTATGTCCCATTGACCTCTAGATCCACTTTAATGCCAGGTGCCATATTGTTTGGTTACTGTAGCTTGGTAATATATTTTGAAATTAGAAACTTTGTGTTTTTTCTTAAGATTGCATTGGCTGTTTGGGGCCTTTCATAGTTTCATATGATTTTTAGGACTGTCTTTTCTATTTCTATACAAAGTGCCATTAGGATTTTGATAGACATTCCACCTAAATGGAAGACCACTTTGAGTAGTATGGACGTTTTAACAATTCTACCAGTATATGAATATAGGTTATAGGTGTCTTTCCATTTATGTGTCTACTTGCATTTCTTTCATCAATGTCTTATAGTTTTCAGTGCATAAAATTTTACCTTCTTGGTTAAGTTTATTTCTAAGTAATTTGTTCTTGCTGATGCAATTGTATTCTTTTATATTGCTATTGTATTCTTTTTATTGATTTTCTTTTATGAATTTATTTTTCAGCTAGTTTGTGATTAGTGTACAGAAACATAACTAATTTTTCTCTTTTTTTTTAAATTTTATTGTTGTTGTATTACATCCATCCCCTTTTTGTTCCCCTCTGTCCCCCTCCCCACCCACCCATTCCCCCCAAAGTCAATCCCACCTGTTGTCCATGTCCATGGTTCCTTTATACTAGGTTCTTGTCTAAGCTGCTCCCCTTCTTTGCCTCTGACTCCCCCCTCCCCCCAACCCCGCTCCCCCTGACCACTGAAGGCCTATTCCTTGTATTCATATACTTGGTTCTGTTTTGCTTGTTGTTAGTTTTGCTCATTATTGTCCCGTAATAGGTGAGATCATATGATATTTGTCCTTCACTGACTGGCTTATTTCACTAAGCATAATACTCTCCAGCTCCGTCCAGAAACCTAACTAATTTTTGTATGTTGATTTTGTATCCTGCAAATTGCTAATTTCCTTTATAACATTTATTTTGAGTCTTTGGGGTTTTCTGGGCTTCTCATTAATGGTGGCCTCAAAGGGTGTCACACCTCTTACCTGGTAGATGCTTCCCCAACAAGATGCCTTAAATAACCACAGTGTCACTTTCACTGCACTTTATCAAAGTGGTCACCAACCAGGCTAGCTCATGAAAAAATATACATGTTTATTGCATTATATAGTTACATACTATATATATAATTAATAACATTTTATGCATACTTCTCTATGACTTGTCATTTCATTCACTAATACTTTCTGATATATTTACAATTATTTATAAATCTACATAATATTCCATATTGTAGGTATACCATAATCTATTCAAACATAATCTCATACTGAGCATTTACTTTGTTCCAAGTTTTAAAATTTTATTTGTTCTTTATCTCTACAAATGTTACTGTACTAAAGGCTCTTTACATAGGACTACAATGGCTTGCACATTGTCCCCTAGATAAAGCTCCTTGCCAAGGAGATGAGTCAGATTCTACTCTAAATGTCATAAACTTGGCATGTGCTCTGGGATGGCGGGAGCAGAAGGTGTTGCTAACGATCCACCAACCTAACAACAAAATATTGCCAAGGGCAAACTGCATTTATATATGCAGTGAAGAGAAATAGTGTCCTCCAACCCCTACCCGAAATACTACCATCACATTCTAATCCCTGAAACCTGTGAATAGTTACTTTACATGACAAAAGGGATTTTACAGATGGAGATAAGGCTGCTAATCAGCTGATTTGGAAATAAAGAGATTATCTTCAATTATCTAGGTAAACCTAACTTAATCACAGAAGTCCTAAAATGTAAGAAGCAGAAAGAAGAGAGCAAGAGGGAGATGTGACCATGCTTCCAAGAAAGGGACAGAGATACAATGTTTGCTGTCATTAAAGATGGAGGTAGGGTCCTAGAGCCAAGGAAATTGAGAGACCAATAGGACATGCAAAAGTAAAAAAAGGGATCCTTCCTCAGAATCTTCTTTAAAAGAGAATTCAGTCCTGCCAAAACACTTTGGTTTTAATCCAGTAAGGTCCCTTTTAAACTTCTGACCTACAGAACTATAAAAATAAATGTGTTGTTTTAAGTCACAGAATTTGTGGTCATTTGTAATAGCATTAATTACAAAACAATGCTATAATCTAATACTTACCCATGCTATTATTTCTATGAGCTGTAGTCACAGGTGCAAGATGGCTGGACCAAAGTATTTTCCATTTCTTGACTAATTACCCAGACTTTAATTCCAACAACTTTCAGAACTTCTTGTTGAAATAGTTCCCCAAAGAACTGTGTTGAAAGAACTGCAAAGCCATATGCCCTTCACTGACATTATAAAAGATGTTCCAGATCTGAGGCTGATAAAGTTGACAGGAATTAAAGCTCCTATTTCTGAGTCAGTTTTCTCAAGCAACTGTTCATTCATTTCTGTGATGGATATGAGAATTCATTGTTTGTCTAGAAAGAAAAATAAAACATTACCATTCCTGTGTGCTATTTGTGTTACCAGTCAATGGAACCAAATGTTAGACCTTGGTCCTTGAGTTCTGGCTAAGAAAGAATTTAGAGACAAAGCTTGATGCAAGCCACAGTTTATTTAGAAAGTCACAGAGGAGGAAGAAGCAAAGAGTAGAAACAGGGAGCCAGCTGGGCTGCAATGGAATCAGGAAACAAGTTAGAGAGGCAAAAGAAGAGCCCTTGGAGCTTAGAAAACAGAAAAGCAAAGAAAACACGTGTAGGGGAAGAAAGCATAAAGAAGGGAATGGGAAAAGGCATGGACATGATTCAGGGAGAAAGAGAGCTTCCCTGGGTTTTTTATCTTTAAGGGCTTTTTCAGAGGTCTCAGGGGAAGCTCTCAATAGAATCAGCTTTCTAGGTATGTCTTTTTAGGATCATGGTATCCACTGATTGGTCATCACCAGGGCAGGGGGTCATTTAGTCATCACAGCTGGTGATGATGTCAACCCCACTGTCATCCAGCCTGGCCTTGATGTTTTACTGGGCCTGGAGCTGAAACACAACTGAGACATAGATGGCATGCCTAGCTTGTCCAAAACTCTGTCTCTGTAGTCAAGACACCTGAGGTTTCATTCCTCAGATTATTGAATGTGGGTTACACCTCACTGTCCTAAGGGTTTACTGCTTAAGGGAGCAGTCGTGCAAGGTTGTGTATTGGAAGTGTCTGAAGCTATTCTCTGGTCCCCTGTTACTCCTCTAAGGGGGTCTCAACTACATGACTAGTTGACAAGCCAGGGAGGAGAGGGTCTAAACTGCCTGATCAGCAATACACCAGGGGAGGAAATGTCATCCTGGGGTTGAGGTCCCACCTTACACGTGTCCACTGCTAAGGCACCGCTTACCATTCTTGCTCTGCTCATGTCTGTTTAACTGCCTACTATATATCACTTGAGAAGATTCCACAATTTAAAGACGAAGTTTAAAATAACATAGTGTTGTAAGTTTTGATGTGATACAAATTCTAAGAAACTTGAACCTCCAATTTTATTTACTTCAAAATGAAAAATTAATTACCAAAATATATGTACTGTTGTGCAATTTTACAGTGGCGCTTCTTGACAATGATCAATCCTTACAAATGATTGTCAGTTGAATAGTCATTGTCCATTCCTAAAAATAAAATGTGAAATACATCTACTTTGCACAAATAAAAGTTATATAATAAGTGCACTTTGTAATGTAAAAATTAAAAATGTAAAGTACCAATTTTACATTGGTGGATTTCATCTGTGAGGAAATTAAGAGAAATCCTGAAACTCCTTTAATACTGTGATCTTTTTTGACTCCAATGTTTGAAAGTTGTATTTTTATTTGGATTGAGCAGTAAACTAGGCATAAGCAGAGCAGGAACTATAGGCCAGGCACAGAATTTCACCCAGAAGGAAAGTCCCAGGTGCCTAGCAAAGGGCAAAACTAGAGAAAACAACTACTAAATGCTAGGATCTTGCCCCTCAGAGTAACCTTTCCTTCCCTAGCATGTTATTAGCCATATGGTCTAGACTCACTGAACTTTCCTCTCCTACATGTCACTAGTCATGCAGTTTAGACTTCCTTAGAGTAGAACAAGGGGATAGAGAATAGCCTCATATGACTATTATATAAACCCATACATAACCATTCCCTTAAGCAGGACAATGAGGTTCTGGCCCACATAAAAGAATCTCAGGAACAAAATTTTGGGTCTATTGACCACAGAGATAGAATTTTTTGTTGAACTATAGATAACATCTTGGCTGAAGTTATGTTTTAGCTCCAGGTCCCAAAAATCAGACAAAGCAGATGAAATCCTGGCTGACATCAGGACCAGACACAACGATCAATGACCCCCTGCCCTAACACCAAACAATCAGTAGAGGCCATGACCCTGAAAGGATACACCTGGAAAACAGATGACTATTCTGTTGAGATCCTCCCATGAGACCACCCCTAAAATTCCTGCTTTTAGAAAGCAGATGAAAACCTTTACAGCAATGGGCCTAGTATGCACTCATTCTCTCTACAGAATTCCTACAGCTTCTTTCTCCAATAACAATGAGTTCATTCATTTAAAACTATTTAATATTAGGTGGCACAAAGAAAAATACATAAAAAGATGAGGAGTTTTATTTTGGAAGAGTTTTGCAACATAGACAGTAAAATTCTATTATTTTTATATTTTGTAATAATTCATTTATATATGTAAATATATAAACATAGTCACTTTTTAAATTTTATTGTTGTTGTATTACATCCATCCCCTTTTTGCTCCCCTTTGTCCCCCTCCCCACCCACCCATTCCCCACAAAGACAATTTCACCTATTGTCCATGTTTATTGTTCCTTTATACTAGGTTCTTGTCTAAACTGCTCCCCTTCCTTGCCTCTGCCTTCCCCCTCCTCCCAACCCTTTCCCCCCTGACCACTGAAGGCCTATTCACTGTATTCACATATTTGGTTCTGTTTTGCTTGTTGTAGTTTTGCTCATTATTGTCCCGTAATGGGTGAGATCATATGATATTTGTCCTTCACTGACTGGCTTATTTCACTAAGCATGATACTCTCCAGTTCCATCCATGTTGTTGCAAAGGGTACAAGTTCCTGCTTTCTTTCTGCTATATAGAATTCCATTGTGTAAATGTACCAAAGTTTTTTGATCCAATCATCCACTGATGGGCACTTAGGCTGTTTCCAGCAGCACTTGGCTATTGTAAATAGTTCCGCTATGAACATAGGTGTACATAGGTTCTTATGAATTGGTGTTTCAGGATTCTTTGGGTATAGTTCAAGTAGTGGAATTGCTGGATCAAAAGGCAGTTCCATTTTCAGTTTTTTAAGGAAACCCCATACTGTTTTCCACAGTGGCTACACCAGCCTACATTCCCACCAACAGTGCACCAGGGTTCCCTTTGCCCCGCATCCTCGCCAACACTTGTTGTTTGTTGATTTGCTGATGATTGCCATTCTGACAGGTGTGAGGTGGTATCTTAATGCAGTATTAATTTGCATCTCTCTGATGACTAGCGATGTTGAGCATTCTTTCATATGCCTCTGGGCCCTTTGTATATCTTCCTTCATGAGTTGTCTGTTCAGGTCCTTTGCCCATTTTT
>PVIW01007738.1:40589-69068 GCA_004026585.1 Noctilio leporinus | reverse complement strand
CTTACACCATACACCAGAATAAACTCAAGATGGATAAAGGATTTAAACATAAGCAGTGCCACCATAAAGGTCCTGGAGAAAAATATAGGCAGTAAACTTTCGGATATCCTACGCAAAAATATGTTTACTGATACTTCACCAAGGGCAAAGGAAATCAAAGAACGAATCAACAAATGGGACTATATCAAATTGAAAAGTTGCTGTTCAGCTCAAGAAAATATCAGCAAAATTCAAAGGGAACCAACTGTATGGGAAAACATAATTGCCAATGATACCTCAGACAAGGGTCTGATCTCCAGATAAAGAATAATGCGACTCAACACCAGGGAGACAGACAGCCCAATTAAAAAATGGGCAAAGGACCTGAACAGACAACTCACTGAGGAAGATATACAGAGGGCCCAGAGGCATATGAAAGAATGCTCAACATCACTAGTCATCAGAGAGATGCAAATTAAAACCTCAATAAGATACCACCTCACCCCTGTCAGAATGGCAATCATCAACAAATCAACAAACAAGTGTTGGCGAGGATGTAGTGCAAAAGGAACCCTTGTGCACTCTTGGTGGGAAGGTAGGCTGGTGCAACCACTATGGAAAACAGTATGGGGTTTCCTTAAAAAACTGAAAATGGAACTGCCTTTTGATCCAGCGATTCCACTACTTGGACCTTACCCAAGGAATCCTGAAACACCAATTCATAAGAACCTAAGTAAACCTATGTTCATAGCGGCACTATTTATAATAGCCAAGTGCTGAAAATAGCCTAAGTGCCCATCAGTGGATGATTGGATCAAAAAACTTGGGTACATTTACACAATGGAATTCTATATAGCAGAAAGCAAGAAGGAACTTGTACCCTTTGCAACAACATGGATGGAACTGGAGAGTATTATGCTTAGTGAAATAAGCCAGTCAGTGAAGGACAAATATCAGATGATCTCACCCATTACAGGACAATAATGAACAAAACTAACAAGCAAACCAGAACCAAATATATGAATACAGTGAATAGGCCTTCAGTGGTGAGGGGGAAAGGGGTTGGGGGGAGGGGGGAGGCAGAGGCAAGGAAGGGGAGCAGCTTAGATGAGAACCTAGTATAAAGGAACCATGGACATGGACAACAGGTGGGATTGACTTTGGGGGGAATAAGTGGGTGGGGAGGGGGACAGAGGGGAGCAAAAAGAGGACGGATGTAATACAACAACAATAAAATTAAAAAAAAAAAAATATATATATATATATATATATATGCACCCAACATAGAAGCTTCAAAATAGATAAGGGAAATGTTGGAGGACTTCAAGAAGGATAGAAACAGCAACACACTAATAGTAGGGAATATTAATACCCCATTATCAACAGTGGACAGATTTTCCAAACAAAAAATCACCAAGGGTATTGTGGCATTGAACAACACTCTAGAGGAAATGGACCTGCTATATACAGAACCTTTCACCCCAAAGAAGCAAAATACACATTCTTTTCAAATGCAGATGGATCATTCTCTAAGATAGACCACATGGTAGGTCACAAGACAAGTCTCCACAAATACAGGAAAATTGAAATCATATCAAGCATCTTCTCAGATCACAATGGATTGAAACTAGAAACCAAATTCAAGGGAAAAAACCAAAAACACTCTAACTCATGGAGACTGAATAACATGCTTCTAAGTAATGAATGGGTAAACAATGAGATCAAAGATGAAATCAAAAAGATTCTGTAAACAAATGACAATGAATACACAATAGCCCAAAACCTATGGAACACAGCAAAGGCAGTCCTCAGAGAGATATGCATAGCAATACAGGCCTACCTAAAAAGGATAGAAGAAGCTTATACAAACAACCTAACTACAAAGCTGCAAGAACTAGAGGAGCAACAACAAAACAAAGCCCAGAGCAAGTAGAAAGAAGGAACTCATCAAGATCAGAGCAGAACTAAATAACTTAGAGACTCAAACTACAATTTGAAGAATCAGTAAGTCCAGGAGCTGGTTCTTTGTAAAAAACAAACAAAATTAACAAGCTTTTGTCCAGACTCATCAAGAAAAAGAGAGAGAGAACCCAAATAAACAGAATCAGAAATGACAGAGGAGAAATCACAACTGATACTTCAGAAATACAAAAATATAAATCCCAGAAAAAAAAATTATAAGAAATTACTACAAACAACTATACGACAAGAAATTTGACAACCTGGATGAAATGGACACATTTCTGGAAATGTATAATCTACCAAAACTGAATTCAGAACAAACAGAAATCCTGAATAGACCAATAACAACTAGTGAAATTGAAGAAGTAATCCAAAATCTCCCAAAGCACAAGAGCCCCAGACCAGATGGCTACACAGGTGAATTCTACAAAACATTTAAAGAACTAACTCCTATCCTCCTCAAACTATACCAAAAAATACAGGAAGAGGGAAGACTCCCAAACTCTTTCTCTGAGGCCATTATTATTGTAATCCTAAAACCAGTTCAACTAAGAAAGAAAACTATAGGCTAATATCTCTGATGAACATAGATGCTAAGATTCTCAACAAAATGTTGGCCAGCCAGATCCAGCAATACATTAAAAACATCCTACACCATGATCAAGTGGGTTTCATCCCAGGGATGCAAGGATGGTACAACATTCACAAATCAATAAATGTAACACAGCACATCAACAAAATGAAAGACAAAAACCATATGATCATTAGAAAAAGCACTTGATTAAGTATAGCAACTGTTTATGATCAAAACCCTCAGCAAAATGGGAATAGAGGGAGCATACCTCAAATATTAAAGGCCATATATGAGAAACCTGAAACCAACATCATACTCAATGGGCAAAAACAAAAATATTTCCCCCTAAGATCAGGAGCAAGACAAGGTTGTCCACTTTCTCCACTTCTGTTCAACATCATTTTCGAAGTTCTAGACATAGCTATCAGAGAACAAAAAGGAATCAAAGGAGGAAGTCAAACTGTCATTATTTGCAGATGACATGATAGTGTACATACAAAACCCGACAGGCTCCACCAAAAATTTACTTGTCCTAATAAGCAAATTTAACAAAATAGCTGGATATAAAGTTAATATTCAGAAATCAAAAGCATTTTTGTATACCAATAATGAAACATCAGAGATAGAAGCTAGAAAACAAATCCCATTTACCATACCAACAAGAAAAATAAAGTACCTAGGAATAAACTAAACCAAGGAAGTAAAAGATCTATACTCAGAAGACTACAGAACATTGAAGAAAGAAATGAAGGAAGATACAAATAAATGGAAGCATATACCATGTTCATGGATGGGAAGAATGAACACAATTAAAATGTCTATACTACCCACAGCAATCTATAGATTCAATGCAATCTCAATTAAAATACCAATGACATACTTTACACAGACAGAAAACATACTTCAAAAATTTATATGGAGCCAAAAAAATGCCCACGAATAGCCACAGCAATCTTGAGAAAGAAGAACAAGGTAGAAGGAATCACAATATCAGACATCAAACTATACTACAAGGCTATTGTCATCAAAATAGTCTGGTACTGTCATAAGAATAGGCATATAGATCAATGGAACAGAATAGAGAGCCCAGAAATTAACCCAGGACTCTATGTTCAATTAATATTTAACAAAGGGGGAAGGAAAATAAAATGGAGTAAAAGCAGTCTCTCCAACAAGTTGTGTTGAGAGGACTGGACAGCAACATGCAAGAAATTAATAAATAAAACTAGACCACCAACTTTTACCATACACCAGAATAAACTCAAGATGGATAAAAGACTTAAACATAAGCTGTGCCACCATAAAGGTCCTGCAGAAAAATATAGGCAGTAAAATTTTAGATATCCTTCACAGAAATATGTTTACTGATACTTCTTTAAGGGCAAAGGAAATAAAAGAACAAATAAACAAATGGGACTATATCAAACTGAAAAGTTTCTGTTCACCTAAAGAAAACACCAGCAAAATTAAAAAGGAACCAGGGAAAACATATTTGCCAATGATACCTCAGAAAAGGGTTTGATCTCTAAAATATATAAAGAACTTATGCAACTCAACACCAGGGAGACAGATAGCCCAATTAAAAAATGAGCCAAGGACCTGAACAGACAACTCTATGGGAAAGATATACAAAGGGCCCACAGGCATATGAAAGAATGCTCAACATCACTAGCCATCAGAAAGATGCAAATTAAAACCACAATAAGATACCACTTCACATCTGTCAGAATGGGCATCATCAACAAATCAATAAACAAGTGTTGGCGAGGATATGGGGAAAAGGGAACCCAGGTGCACTGTTGGTGGGAATGTAGGCTGGTGCAGCCACTATGGAAAACAGTATGGAGTTTCCTTAAAAAACTAAAAATGGAACTGCATTTTGATCCAGCAATTCTACTACTAAGACTATACCTGAAGAACCCTGAAACACCAATTCATAAGAACCTATGTACCCCTATGTTCATAGAAGCACTATTTACAATAACCAAGTGCTGGAAACAGCCTAAGTGCCCATCAGTGGACGATTGGATCAAAAAACTTGGGTACATTAACATAATGGGATACTACACAGCAAAAAGAAAGAAGAAACTCCTACCCTTTGCAACAACATGGATAGAACTGGAAATTATTATGCTTAGTGAAATAAGCCAGTCAGTGAAAAGACAAATACCACATGATCTCAACCATTTCAGGACATTAATGAATAAAACTAATAAGCAAAACAGAACCAGATACATGAATACAGTGAATAGATCTTCAGTGGACACAGGGGAGGGGGAAGAAGAGATGGGAGATGGAGGCAAAGAAGGGGAGCAGTTTAGTCAAGGAACTAGCATGGAAGAACCATGGTCATGGGCAACAAGTAGGATTGACTTTTGGGGAGAATGGGTGGGTGTGGAAGGGGACAGAGGGGAGTAAAAAGGGGATGAATGTAATACAACAATAACATGAAATTAAAAAAAGAAAAGTGCTTTTATAAGTATAGGGTTTCATTCCTTTTTTAATTTTCTAAAATGTTATTAGGAAAATTATCAAATGTACATCAAAGTGGAGTAAAGTATAATGAGGCTTCTATACCTATCACCCAATTTGAACAATTATAAATAGGTATGTGAGCAGTTTTTAATTCAAATTTCCCACCCTACACAGAGGCTTTGAAGTTTATTCTAGATAGCATATCTCTCATCTCTTAATATTTCAGTATGTGCCTCTAAACAATATTCTTGGAAAATTATAACCATAACACCATTATATCTCTAAGGCAAAAGTCAATAGTAATTTCTTATCAAATACTCAGTATTTACATTTCTTCATTTTTTAAAATAATACTTCAGAATCTTTTTATTTGAACTGAGATCCAAATAAAGTTCTTGTAGTATGGTTTGTTCTGTGCCTCTTAAGCCGTTTTTACTCTAGAACTCTTCCCTTCATTTCTCTCCCCCTTTTTTTTTCTTTTCCTTGTAATTTTTAGTTTTCTGTCATCTAAAGAATTTTCCATAGTCTGGATTTTGCTGACTTCATCCTTTGGTGGCATTTAAAATGTTCCTTTTCTCTTTGTATTTCCTGGAAATTGGTCATTAGATCCAGAATCCTTTGTGTGTTTATTGCAATATTAGAAAGGAAGCAAGACATCCAGAACAACCACCCCTTTCTGTACCAACAGTGTTTGCTTTCTCAGGAAGTTCTAAAACTTCAGGGCTAAATGGGCCTGAAAGAGTGTTTTACTAAGATGTTTTGTGGTGCTTTAATCTCCAAAATGATACCTTAGTGAGTGGTTATCCACCCTAACCTAGGAGACTTTCATTGATGGGAAGACTGACTTCCAGGGCAGTCCAAATCTGTGTCCTACAGCATGTAGTCTGTGGTCAGGATCCATACGCTGATCTTCTAGATTCTTTCCCTGTCTAAGTATCCCCCTTCTTCAGTTATTTTTGAAAAATGTATATCAAGAAATTATGAAAAAATTAGAATAAAAACTTGCCAGAGTCCTGGCTCGTAGCACAGTGGATAAGACATCAGCCCACCAACCCAAAGGCCACAGGTTTGATTCCCCAGCCAGGGCACATAACCAGGTTGCAAGCCAGGTCTCCAGCCAGGTCTGTAGCTGGAGGCAGGTGAAAGGCAACCATACCTTGATGTTTCTCTCCCTCTTTGCCTCTCTCCCTACCCTTCTCTCTAAAAGAAAGCAAATAAACAACAACAACAGCAACAACAACAAAAACTTGACAGAGTCCCCAGGTTCAAACATGTTTTTAAGCCAGCCACTTACTGACACTGATACTTCTCATGAGTCCTAAAGCAGAATTAACTTCCAAGACCAGAGAGAGAGAGAAACAGACAACAGGAGGAGCCAGGTAAAATGTGTGCCGTCTCCACACCTGCCTGGGGCATGAGTGCTGCTGTGCTGGAGCTGTTGCAGAGGGTACATCCAGAAAATACCATTTGTGTTTATCTGTTGTGTTCTACATTCATCTCGTGATTTGAGCAAATACTGGGTGAGCATTTCAGAGGGGAGTCACAACAGTGGCTGCAAAACGGTAACCTTTCCTTAGACACATGACTGTCTGGTAACAAAGTTGCACCATGAACCAGGATTAGTCCTTTCCAGGCAGCCTCTGAGGCACTGGCCTCTATCCTCGGTTTTTCTTGACCGCTTTCCCTGTTTATCCTTCAGGCATCTTTATTCCTGGCTCAGCCTTTTAGGTTTTGTACAATTTTCTGAGCTATTGTCTTCACTTCTGCCAGAGTAGTTAGAAACACATGAGTGGCTTCTACTCTTTGGCTTTGCAAAGCTTTTCAGTGGACATGCTGCCTTCTGGGAGCCACTTATTTATTCTTTAAGATAAACTATGATACATCAAACATTATTACCACATCCTAGTAAACTAAAGATGTTGTCATTCATTTAACAATTACACAAATGTTCAAATCCTATGGGTGATATTTTCTACTTATCTATAATACTAACTAATCTTTGAATGGGCACTTAGGTCACCATACTCTCCTGACTAGTTACCTATCAAAGTGTATTGTAACTGTCCCAGACATGTGCACCTACCTAATCAGTCCTAGTATAGAATTTGTACTAGATCTTGAATTCAATGAAGAGTCATTGAAATAATTTAATTAAAGGCGATGATCAGGTTTGTTCTCTCAGAATTTTCTGCCTACAGTGTAGGCAGTAGGTTGGAAGGAGGTAAGACTAGAAATAGGAAGCTCAGTTAGTAAGCTGATACAGGATGTTAGTTAGAGGTGATGGTGGCCTGAGCTAGGATGGGAGTGACAAAGAATGCAATTCATTGGTTTTGACTGGGTGCTTGGATGTGGTGATGAGGTGGGAGAAAGGAGGGTTGAAGGTGACAATGGGTTTCTGGCTGGAGCAACTTGGGGAAAGAGGTTCCATTTACTGAGGATTAAACAGAGAAGAAAGAGTTGGTTTTGTGAGAGATGATGAGTTCAATTTGGTTATGTTAAGGATAAAATGATTTGGTAATAGTGTGTATGCAGAACTGGAGCTCAGGGGCCAGATATGGTCTAGATAGAGATTTGGGAGTCATCAAGGCCAACAAGAAAATTGAAGCTGTGGCAATGGATGCACTTCCTTGACTTCTGACTTTCCCTGAGAGCCACCGATAGTTCTCAGCTGAGATAGCAGGAGGCTTGGTTAAGTTTGAAAAGTTTGAAAAGGATGAGGATGTGCCCTGCAGGTAAAACTGATATTGCTCAATGTTGAATTTGTTATGAAAGATGGAGGCATGATCAGTTCTTTTTTTTTTTTTTTTTTTTAAGATATCTATTGAAAACACTGTCATAATCAGTTGCCTTTTAAAATTAAAGAGTAAATTTTTCCAATCCTTTCTTGCATTTTAAATTTGACTTGCCCAGTTGTACTTAGAAGCCATATTATAGTTTCCAAAAAGACATCTATTTTGAACATAAACTGTAAAATGCCTGTGTGTTTATGTTACATTTTCAATACCACCCACTTTTGATAGAGGTCAGGCACTCTGCAGAACTGGTCCAGCTTGAGCCTAAGGTTGGGACAAGCAGGAGGGGTTCATAGATGGTTCTTCTTCTTAGATTAACCCAGGCAGAGGAGGGGAGTGGGCCAGGGTGTAGAATAAAGGGTTATTCACATTCTGCCTTAAACAGAGCTAGATGATTTCCTGAAGGATGACCACAGTATCAAGGACATGCCTCTGGATGACCTAGTAGCCAATGAGAGGAGCTGGTTTGCTATTGCCAAGAAGGAATTGTCCAGAAAACTCAGATTTGGCATCTTTACAGGAAGTACACAACCAAAAGTTCAACACCTACTCTCTGTTCATCCCTCACTACATAAGAACCAGACAAGTCACCCATGTCTTCATTGGCAGGATTCTGGAATGGAACTTGCCTTCACCTTTATAACCAAGTGTGAAGGGACATTGCCCTGAAAAGCTTCCATGCCTCTTTCTGGGAGACCAATTTTGGTTGTTTATGTCACTGCTTCAGATTTGTAGTGTTTGACCTTGACTTTACATCTCACAAAGTATGAGAGACTGCTGATGACTACCATGTCTTAATTACAGACATCAGCCTTTCCTGCAAGACCCTATAAAATGTCTTTACAAGTCCTGGAAGGAGTCATTTTATGAAGTGCCTACAATTGAGTGCATGAAACTATTTGTAGAATCATTTTGTTTTTATGCAAATAAGAATGTCGAAGATTGGAAGATAAAATGTTGGAATGTGAGTCAAGACAGGCTCTCTTTCTCTATTTGAAAGAATGTTTCCAGCTGTAAGTAGTAGAAGCAAGAGTTTTAGTTAAAATATCATTGTCTTCCATCAACAAATGTCATCTATTGACTCAATAAACATTTACTGAGAATTGTTCATCACTGAGGGAGGTATAAACAAAGGATAAGAAGTAGTGCATGTCTTTAAAGAGAGTAAAATTGCAAGAATTGAATGTGTTATTATTCAGCAGTAATTGTGTGAGCCTCCTGTATTCTATAAACTATTGTAGGTTTAAAGATACAGCAGTGAAATAGAAATACAGAAACCTCTGACTTCAAGGAGTTTATGTTCCAGAAAATGACCAAAAAGAGAAACAAGTATAGAAAGTGGGGAAGAGTGCTTCAGAGAACAGTAACTAAGGGTAAATGCTTAGGGGAGATGGTTCAAAAACAGATGCAAGGAAGGTAGGGGTCCTAGACAAGCTGGATGTGAACACAACTTTGAAGATAGAGTATTTGAATGGATTTAAGCTTAAATTGATTCAAGGGAAAGGGGTAGGCCACTGAGAAAGGAGCAGGAGAATGAAGCAGAGGGCCCCACATACTGAGGCCATAGTCACCTGGGGGCATTAACAAAGTTGCAATGAAAAGTCTACCATGGCAAGAAGAAAGCCTTCACAATTCAATTCAGGAAACATTTGTAGGAAATACTCATTGAACCGGGGGCATTTTCCTAACCATTCTATCTCCAGTAGTTACAACAGTGCCTGCCTCAAGGAAAATGCTAAATGGATTATTTGTCAAGTGAATGAATAATGGGAGAAAAGTTGGTATAAGGCCTTGAATGACAAGGTGATGAGCTTGAACTTCATCTTATCAGCAATAATACATAATGCACATCCCACATCTCACTATTATAAGGCAGATCTCACTGTTATAAGGTTCCTTTAATACAAATATTACTGAGTCCCTTGAATGATTTCCCTTCCCTTTAGTCATTTCTGGGAATTCTCCTTCATGGCTTCAATCATTTCCATGTCTTTTGTGTCTCATCCTTTTGCAGATGACAAGACAACCATTGCCATCGCCTCTCAGGTCCTTCAATGTGCATGTGTGCAACTCCCATGTAACTGAAGAGCATGGGAACTAAGGACCATGCTGTGTCCCATGCACAAAAGAGCAAATGCCATCCTTACACAGTATACCACACTGTTCGTGCCTCAGAACACAGCACATGCCCCAGTGCAGGTGTGCCTGGTGACAACAGCCACTGGCCATGTCCTCCCAGCCCTTCTCTCCCTCCAGCTTGGATGCCAGTCTCCAGGACATCTCCAAGGATGTCCCCCTCAAACCCAACCCAAAACCTTATGCTTCCTCTCTCGTCCCCAATAGTTTGCTCTCTGCCCTCCTGGCCATCTTCAGTCATCCTACCAGACAGGGGCCTGTTTTTCACTTTGACTGCTTCTGTTTACCTAGAAATATATGCTTTTACAGAGGTGGGGGTGGTAACAATGGCCTGGTCAAAATAGTTCACTTTACAAATTAGGAAACTGGGGCTCAGGAAGGGAAAGTGACTCGCCCATCTTTGAACAAGCAACCTAACTAAGTCTTCCTGACTCCTAGTCCTGAGCTGCCTTGTTTCCTGAGCAAGAACCACCCTGACTAAGTGATGAGCCAGGCACCACTGGCTTAGCAATGAGTAAGGGCAGGCACAGAGGGAACCCTGCTGCCCCAGGACAGGGTCAGGGATGGGAGTAGAGGGAAAGGCTGAGTCTGGAGGAGGTCCAAGGAAAATATCAGTGGGGCCCTATGGCCAGTGGAAATGTGAGAGACAAACAGGAGAAGGAGTCAAATATAAATATACCTTCTTCATCCAGCAAAGGGGCCCAGCCCTGTTCCTGCACCACAGTGAGAGGCGAGCATAGCCCCTGCTGTGCTCTTGCAAAATTTGGAGGCAGAGACAAACCATCACAGGAAACAACCCAACAGGAAAGCTTACAGAGGTCAGTGAAATGGGTGAGGGTGGTCAAAGGTGCAAACTTCCAGTTACAAAATAGGTAGGAAATCTTGGGGATGGAATCTGCAACAGAGTAACTATAACTAACAATACTGTGTTGTATAGCTGCCTGGATGCTAAGAGAGTAGATCTTAAAAGTATTCAGCACAAGGGAAAATTCTTTTGAGAGAAGAAAACTTACAACCCATGAAAGAAACAAAGCACACTAACAGACCTGTGTTTGAAGACTATTCTTAAAACTGGGCAACTGGGAATTGGTGGATGGGGAGGGGGACAGAGGGGAGCAAAAAGGGGATGGATGTAATACAACAACAATAAAATTTAAAAAAAAAAAAAGAATATACAAAATAAGAAAAAAAAGAAACTTTAAAAAAAACTGGGCAACTGCAGAAAGCTTTTGTGCAGCGATGGGAAGATGTTGCAAATGTGAAACTCATGAAACACTCATGAAAGGGCCAAAGTTTGGAAAATAAGTTGTTTTATGAAAGATTGCTTTTGAGGTAACAACCTATAAAAGAACATGATGACTTACTTGCCAACATTGTCCTGTCTCAAGTCTCAAAGTTTTGCTAACTAAAGGAGGAAAATTATGCTATCTTTGGAAAGTGTTTCAATTATTTATTCATTTCAAAAGGAGGCACACAACTCCAGGAGCTCTTCTGAGGCAGTTAATGTAACCAGCATCCTTAGGGATTCCTGACCACCATTCTTGGTAGACAACAGAAGACTACTGTCTGACCGAGCTGCCCAAGGCTGGCCCCTGCATGGGCCTCAGAAGGGCTCAGGCATGTAACGGCTAAGGGAGTGGCCCACTGTAGAGGTGTCAGGTGGACTCCAAGACAATAAAAGACTTGGATCTATGCTCACATTAAGCCTACAGCTTTTCTCTGGGGTTTAATTCAGTGGATTTTCTTCCTGGACAGAAGATGCCAACTGATCTGGCCTGATTGGTGCTTGGCACTGGAGTCCCTTGGCCTGGGGACCTTTTGTGCAACTGCCTGTGTCTCTCCTCTGTTCATTGGATGCATACCAGTAACACTGGAGAAGGAGAAACAATTAAGGGTCATTTTCTTCCATGGTTGTGTAACATCAGCTTCTCTTTTTGAATTTGCATAGTTTTAATTGGAATCAATTCGACTCCAATTTTCAGAATGTGATAACCCTGCAGATGGGCCCTTCAAGATCATCACCCACTGTTCTTTTTTTCTGGTGTCTGAACAGTACATTATGACTTTGTAAATGATGTGGTTATTCATGATGTTACTATCCTCCCCCTTATTTCTCAGTATCTCTGCAAAACTTGTCATTCTATGTTAATAGCTAGACATAGCGCCAGGAACACTTGCTGTGCTGATGTAGAGTTGCTGAATGGCACACACAATCAGGAGCAGAAATGGGCAAAACAGAGCAGGGTCAAGGTCTAGTCCTTACTGGACCACAATTGAGCCAGACAGTTCTGTAGAAACCACTTTCTTCCCTCAGCCTTAGCATCTTCATCTACGAAGAAAGGATTGATGGTGCTTGCATTTCTGCTGGTATTCACATTCTGGCATTCTGTAACTCCAGCTAATTAGGGTTTATTATAATCCAAAGTCTCTCAAAGTTGTCATGAAGATGATACATTTTCATGGAGGTAAAATGAAGCAAAGAAGCTGAGAGTCTGGGACCAAGCAGACTGACTTACTGTTTTTGCTTGCATACCAAGCCACCCAGACTCTGAAAGATGTGAAAGAAAAAGGAACCTTCTAATTATCAGCAATAGGCTGGAATTTGAGAACTCCACTTTTGTCCTAACTGCTGAAAAAAAAACAACACATTGGCCAAAAAATGCTTTCCTCCTGTATTGGGGCATTGAGAGCAAACTTTGTGTAACTTCGTAGCTAAAATGTGACTATAGTGGCCAAGTTTTCACTAGATTGGCAAACAATTAGTCTACGGATAGGCCCAGATCAGAAATGAAAAGCCAAATGTTCCCAGTAGAGAGGATGTCAAGTGATGACATGTAAATGGCATCGTTTGAAATAATAATTTTCAGGTTTCCCTTAGAATCTAGAGACCTCAACAGTGGGGGTAACGATTCTGAACCTTCAACAGTGACCACATGGATGATGTTCAAGGATAAACTCATGTTCCACCCATTTCAGTCTGGCCAAGTTCTAGTTGGCCAGGACGTTTGAAGTGTCTTGAAGAGAAAAGAGTCATAGATCCTGCAGCAGACAAGATAGAGGAAGGAAACTCAGTGAATGGAAGAGTCCTAGAGGGCTTAGGGTTTATCCAAAATTCAAGAGTTAAACCAGGCTGATTCACATAAAGAGACAACCTGACCTTGAAGCAGAGTCTGGGCAGAGGTCACTAAGGAGCACAAGAGACAAGAGATATTGGCATCCCTATGTGGACAATTCAAAGGTCTGCCTCTTTCTGTGAAGCATGATGGAAAAATACTGGACACCAGTTAATGCAATAAGAAAAATGAAGTAAAATACCATCACAGAGAAAACCAGAGGACCACTCAGGAACTTGGTGGAAAAGGGGAAAGAAAGAACAGAAGGAGGGTATAGGAAGAGGGAGAGCCCAAGGTTGTTGCTGTCGAGCAGAGGAGAAAGCCAGGTCCCACTGGGAAGCAGAGACTAGAGGGGGTCAGGGAGATCCATGCCTTCACTCAGTCAGTCAACTAAACAATCAGCTACATTGGAGAAGCCAGCACTGTGCTGGGCTCTGGAGCTCTATCAGTAAGCAAACTAACATAATACCTGCTTAGATCAAGTTCATGGCCTAGTGACTAGGTCAGGAGCATTGATCCCTATGCCAGACAGCCTCACCCTCAGTGCTCCATGCCACACTGGGCAATGGGCAATGGGTGAGGACAGGGAAGAGCGTGGACCAGTTGCCTTCCCACTTAACAAGCATCACTGTCATCATCAAGTAAGGGATCTGAGAAGAAAGTGCAGCTGGTGAATAGAAATAGTGAAGAGTTCAGAGCAGTCCCTGAGAATGAACATTTGGACAGACAGGAGCCAGTGAAGTGAGGAGACCCTGATTGGGACCAGGCAGCAACAGCCATTTTCCAAGGTCAGCCTCTCCTTCCCTGGAGGGAAACATAAAGGGAAGAAAGAGCTCTAAGAATGTGAAGAATGCAAGTTAGGAGGGAAACAGCTTGTTTTCTTTTTTTATCTTTTGAAAAGTTCCTGAAGGAAATAGGAGTCCCTTTCCTAACTCCCAACCCCAGCACCTGACTAAAGGGAATCATCTGAGAGGCAGGACAAACAATAGAAGCAGGAGAAGTGGATCCCATCACCTGCCCCTGCAGAATTGTCAGAGTGGAAGTTGGTGAATTGTGCTTGGTTAAGAGGTATCTAGGTGCCATTTAATAAGATAAACCAAATGGTGACATTTAAGGGAAGACCTCTGGTCCAGAAGAACCCCTCACTTACTGTCTGAAAAGAGATTTGCTTGGATTAGCAAAACAATATTTCTGGAAGGTTAAAGCTGGAGATCAACATTTAGATCTGAGTGTAAATTCATTTTAACCATCTGCCTTTCTCACCCCCTGGCCCAGGTGCAGTGAGGAAGTAGGTATTTTGAGCAGGGTACCTCACAGGGAGGGCCAGTATTTACCTCTGAAGCTATGGACATAGCAGGGAGGCCAGGAGCTCAGCTCTCAGTGAGCCAGACCTGGAATTGAGGGGGTCTTGAGGGAAGGGAAGTGGGAAGGGGATACCAGACTAAAAGGAAATTGGAGGTTTGTATTTATGCGTGCAGGTCTGGGCTCTGTAAGCAAGAGTGTTCTTGACAAAATTGAGGGAATTCCAAGAATCCCAAATCTATTAATACTCACATGCATGCTTCATGTATTCATTCTTTCAATTAAAATTCTTAAAATAAGAAAAATGCACTCCCCTCTCTAGCTGATAGTGAAATTCTCAGATGAAATAGGTTTTGGTGTTTCCTGCTCATATACAGTATTTTCATTAAGCCCAGACCAAGGTGTGACTTTGTGATGGGCTTTCTTAATCATGTCTCTATTGTATTAGGAAGAAATATTGGGCAATGCATTGGAATCATAATATAAGAAGTTTTTCTGGAACTGATCCTATTCATGTAAAATCACCTGTCCTGTTTGTTGACTTTGCCACTTTCTCCACAACTCAAATAAAGTTCAAAAAAGCATCCTCCCCCAAAATGAATGAATAAACAAAACTGAAATAGATTCAAAGACACAGGGCAGACTGAGGGTTCCAGAGGGGAGAGGAGTTGGGAGACTGGGTGAAAGCAGTGAAGGGATTGAGAAATACAGATTGGTAGCTACCGAAAATTCATGGGCATGTCAAACCCAGCATAGGGAATGCAGTCAATAATACGTAATAACTATGTCTGGTATCGGATGACTACAGGCAATATCGAAGGATCACTGTGTAAAGTACACAATTACCTAACCACTATAGTGTGCACTTGAAACTCATACAAATTTTTTAAAAAGAAAAAGCATCTTTCTAATTTAGCTTCTGGCAAATGTACACTTCATCACTCTATTCACCATTGTCCTTCCTAAGAAATGTAATATTCAAATTTATTTTGAGATTCCATAAAAGAACTAGGCCCTAAAATCAGACTAATTTCAATTCCTACCTGTACCAGCACCAGCTGCCTGAGTGACCTTAATTATTCAACCTCATTAAACCGCTGTTTTCTCATTTGTAAAATGGCATGTTACTAATGATGACTAAATTGTATGTAAAGTGTTTAGCACAAACTCTGGCTCAAACCAGGCACTCAATGTAAATAAATTCTCTTATAGGAAAACTTTAAAAGGTTTGGAGCTAAAGAATAATACTTTCTAATTTCACAACCAGTGTGTGTGTGTGTGTGTGTGTGTGTGTGTGTGTGTGTTACTTTCTTTAAGACACACTGAACTTAGCAGGGAATGTGCTCTTCAGGGATAGTAAATGCTCCCATCTGTCACCACTGTACCATTTTGTCTTCTGTGCAATAATTAAGTTTACTCTTTGTTTACATTTATGACATCCTCTACTAAATTTTAGAGCATTGTTTGCTAGATTTAAGGACACCCATCAGTTTGTTGTTGTTCTAGTGGGTCCATAGGGCAGAAAGGAAAAGAAAGACCTAAAATAAAGACCTTAAGCTGAACCAAAAGTAAAACCTGTGCAGAGAATCAAGACCACTGGACTGAGGGTTCTGGGTCTCCTTGTCCATCACTATCTTAGTACCATAGCTAGCAAGTGGATGACAGACTTTTTAAAAATCATTTTTGCCATTTGGAAATTGAGTAATTGAATAAGATAATCCACAAGATTGTTCCCACTTTAAGGTTCCATGTTTGTTATTCTGCTGCCAACAGTGATGTGACAGCTACTGCACAAGATTTAAAGAGGTCTGAAACTTGATTCCTGCCTTGTTAACTAATGAATAAGAATTCTTGAGTAGATAAAGGGGGTGGGAAAGGGCATATGAGACATTGGGACCCAACTTGAGAGGACAAAAAGAAAAAAATGATCAATGACTTCTCTCTAACTTTGTAGTGAATCTGGTTCGGGTAAAAGTATTGATGTTAGAAAGCTAGATTAGGTTGGATTGAGTTCTGTGGAGGACCCTAAATGCCAAGCAGCCGGCAAGCATTGTGTGTATAAGCATTTGGCTGCTGGCAGCCAATGGAGTATGTTGAGCAAGGGAGCATATTGTAACATTGGAGGAAAATATAGATGTTCCTCAACTGACAACAGAGTTACATCCCCATAAACCTACCTCAAGCTGGAAAAAAATCATAGCTCAAAAGTGCATTTAACATACTTAACCTACCTTAAGTGTGTCAAGAGCACTTACATTAGCCTACAGTTGGGCAAAATCATCTCTGCCCAGCATCATGAGAGAGTATCATATCACATATCACTAGCCCAGGAAAAGGTCAAAATTGAGAGTACAGTTTCTATTGAATTCACACCATCAAAAAATTAGTCTAAACACAATAGGTCTGTGACCAGACTTACGGTGTAATTGAAAATCACTGGCTAAAAGTTGGAAAAACCAATATTCTTTAAATTTTGGTTTTTCATTAAAATGTATAATTCCAGTGTTCAGGAGAGAAGGAATTTATAACAATTTAGGCTGTGTCTGTATAACATCGCTTTAAAGAACAAAGGGAATGTTCAAATACCCCCATTTTTATATTTATTATTTGAATAAATTCTGACTTATTTTTAAATTCAGGCAAAACAGCTTGCGTATGTAGACTCAGCCTAGGTTTCAGATTTTCATTATGTAAAGCTGCACAGCAGACATCAAGGGATGTTTTATCACTGAGGACAGTGCAACCCTCCCATTGGGTCTGTCCCCGGAATTAACTTTGCACCTGTGGACAAGTAAGAATGGTCTTTGAGGATATTGCAAAAAGTTATGCTCCTCAGGGCTAGTCAAATGCACTTGAAATCATATGAAACTCTTAACAAATGTGAAAGGATGTTGATTTGTTTGCTTGTTTCCCTAGACCACTGGTCAGTTGGCTCACAAATAATCTGTGTGTATCTGTGTGTTTTCTTCCAGGGTCTCTCTTCCCTGATTTCAAGCCCTCTGAAACAGTTTTTAAAATAGCATTTTGGCTCGGATACCTAAACAGCTGCATCAACCCCATTATATACCCATGCTCCAGTCAAGAGTTTAAAAAGGCCTTTCAGAATGTCTTGAGAATCCAGTGTCTCCGAAGAAAGCAGTCTTCCAAACGGGCCCTGGGCTACACTCTGCATCCACCCAGCCACACCCTGGAGGGGCAACACAAGGATCTGGTGCGCATCCCCGTGGGCTCGGGAGAGACCTTCTATAGGATCTCCAAGACAGATGGGGTGTGTGAATGGAAGTTCTTCTCCTCGCTGCCCCACAGATCTGCCAGGATCACAGTGCCCAAAGACCAGTCAGCCTGCACGGCCCGAGGGCAAAGTAAAGGCCTTATGCAGGTCTGCTGCTGTGGGGGGCCCTTGACCCCCAGCCAGGGAGAAAACCACCAAGTGCCAGCCATTAAGATCCACACTATCTCCCTCAGTGAGAATGGGCAGGAAGTCTAGAGGAGAGAAAAGGTTAGAAGGAAGGCAGGATGATCTTAAGATACCCTGTTCCCTTCCTACTGGAAAGGCCAGTTCACTCTTCCTGGATGACAAGATAGGACCCTCCAATCTGGTACCATCTTGGAATGGGGTGGGGTAGGAGACCTAACTTTCAGGCAGTGGATAGGGCCCAGGGAGAAGGGAGATGTCACACAACCATCCAGTTCAAGTTGAAGGTAAACAGCACTTCCTGAGGCCAGTGCTCTCTCTGAGCCCTGCTGTCCATGTCTGGCCCCTTCATCGAAAAACACCATGGGAAACAGAATTTCATGCACAATCCCAAAGACTATAAATATAGGATTATGATTTCATCATGAATATTTTCAGTGCACACTCTAAGTTTGGAGCTATTTCTTGATGGAGTGAGGGGATTTTATTTTCAGGCCTGGGGAGAAAGAGCTTTACCATGGAGGCTGCTATCCAGGCACATTATTTTTAGAGCAAGTTTTAAACTTCACCATTTCTGATACATCCAGTGTCTCAGCTTGGGTGAAACTTCATGGTGAGGTTAACCTTTTGCAACAGTTTGACCAGATACTGCTTCTGATTCCTTAAGAATTGTCTCTGAGCCAAAGGGGGCACATCCTCTAGGCTTGGATCTACCAAGTGCTCAAAGAACCAGTCAGTGGAAGGATGGCTCTTCCTAATGGCAGGCGGTGGAGATGAGGGTCAGTTTTTCAACTTAACTACTATGGGCAACATTCCATTAAGCAGTTCCCAGCTCAGGTGGAGGAAGGCTTCTTGTGTAACATAAAGATCAAGAGGTCAGTTGGGGAGGAGTGAGGCTAATTCCATGCTAAACTAGAGAATGCAAAATTACTCCATGGCCCTTTTGACATGGTCTAGAAAGATCTTTTTTGGCAAATCACTTAACTTTTTCAGAACGCCATTATGAAAATCCATAGCTGATAATATGTTGAAAAGCACCTCTTGACTTCCATTTATTCTCAGCTGCTTCACTATTGCCTGGAGTTGGGGACCAAGGTCCGTAGGGCACCTGCAACCTGTGGGAATTAGCCTTCCAGTCCATGTGTATCCTTCCTATAATTTGAGAGATACACATACTTAGCTTGGGAGAATGCTGACTAAAACCTGTCAAAGTCAGGAGTTTGCAAAAAGTTTTTGACAGATGCACATTTATTCTGGTAAAAGATCCACTAGCCCATTCACTCCATCTCTTTCCACTTTCTACAGGTATTTGGGAAGCATGCTATTTTTCGTTTTATGTATATCAAATTTTGGCAAACCTTAATAACTCAGTATATTTACTAAAGATAAAGACAGAAGCTATATGTAAAAAATTAAAATATTTTTCACATTCCATAGTAAGACTTTAAAATGAGATTGATGGTTTGGAATAATTATTGACTAGAATCACTGGCCTTTTTTCCTACGTTTAGGTGATTTCCCCTAAGAATTTTGAAGTATTGTAGCCATTATTTAACCATCATGGCAAAAAAAAAAAAAAAAAAGGCCAATATCATCTTTTTTCTTCTTCCCTTGCAGTAAAATGATAACTTCCTTAAATCCTTCTGAAAGACTTAATACCTTTGCACATTGCCATGGAGGGTAGGCTTGTGTGTGGATTGGAGTTTGGATATAAAACACCACCACTTTCTCAGCCCTTACCGGAGAGTATCTTCTTGTTGACCAGACAGACATTCTGCCTTGTGCTCATGATTGGATTCTGGAGTTAGTTGTTGGTTGGGTTTTTAAACTCTTCTGGTTGGTCTGCATGTCTCATAGCAGCTCTACCAGAGGTGGGTGTCCCACTGGGGATGTAGGCACCAGGGCAGGATGTGAATATGTGAACCCCACTCCTCTCTGCCTTCAGAGGAAAGTGAAGTTTCATTACTGAGAACTTCTCTCTGAACCTGTATTTCTTTTAAAACCCTTTTATGAGGCCGCCCTGACAGAAAGAGCTTCCCCACAAGAGAAAGGTAATAGTTCTTTGTCAGCAAAATATGCCTCATCTTTAAACACCTTTACAGACAAATTTAAACATTATATATTAGAAAGTTCAAGGACCCCAAAAAGCTAGCATTAGTGCCACTGCTCATTGAAATAAGCAACTACAGAATGTTTCTGTCATCAGATAAAAGCCATGACAATTGTACTCATGTAAAATTATCCATAAATAATTGTCTGCTATGCTCTTCTCCAACCCCACTCCCTCCAGGGAGGCAAACTTTAACATTTCTTTCCTTTCCCATAACATGGTATTATGTATGAACGTGCCAATTTTACAAGAAATTAATGTCACCCAAGACTTAGCCAAAGTGGGATAACAATATACAAGTTATTTTTTACTCATCCACAAAAATCTCTGTACCTTTGAGCATGCCAAAAACTATCTAAAATTGTCACAGTTAAACAAATGATTGTCATATTTATACTTACATGTTTACTGCTTCTATTTAGAGTTTGAAAAATTTACCCAGGGCAACAGTGGTCAAAATGTCTTCTCTAATGTGTTACAAAAGTAGTTGCTATGGCATGGTCCCAACATCACATAAAGTCAGCTTGATGTGATGGGAGAGGCAGCATCTGAGTTTCTTTTGCAATTCAAATCGCAGGCATTAAGAGAGAACTTGAATCCCTTTATTAAAAAATGTCCCTGAACTTTTGTAAGGATTTCAGGAAAGCATTTTACTTGTCACAGTTTTCTTTCTTTTGCCTCTATTGTGTCTCATCCAAGACCACCCCTTCCTGCAGTCACTCAGTGTATGCCAACACTCTCCAAAATACTAAGGCTTCTAATTCTCTCACCACCGCCTTGAATTGGTCCTTCCATGATAGGTAGTGATCACTGGGGAAATAAATGTTTTCTTGAGGCTTTTTTGTTAGATTCTACTGTGGGCCAGGCATTATGAGGCCCTTTTGCATCCATTGTCTCTGAACCTCATAGCAACACCACTGTTCTTAGCTTAGAGATTGCAATCTAGCAGCCAAGAGTGATTCAAGACTGGCCCAAGGCCAAGGAGGAACCCTGATTCTGTCCTGATTCTTCCTAACACTAAAGTCTGCACATTTTGTTTTGTTTTTTTCACAACATCCATGCCTCATAAGTAGTAAGAGGGAAAGTCCCACAATGGGAACTGGTTATGCTGAGGACACCAAACCATACCCAAACTTTTTAATGTTTTCTTTCCTTGGGGTTTGCCTGTCCATTAACCTCAGTAAATATGCTGCAAAATCTTCATTCCAGTCAAACCCAATGGCAGATGGTAAATGAAAGGGTTTGGTAGCTAATTCTAACTCTCCAATTTTACCCCTCTCCTAGAGATCCAGGCCTGGAATAGTATTCAGGCCTTGCAAGGAGAAGATGAACATATGAGAAAGTACAAAAGAGGCTGCATAGGCCTACAATTGCAAAACACACTTGTGGGTATGAATACACTGTGCTGTACAGTGTGCTGATGTTACTGACCACCACGCATCATTTATTGGCACACTCCCAGGAAGTATGTGCATCCTGTTTTAAAGTAAACAAAAACAAATGCATCACTCTTATCAGCCATATCCCAACTTTTTTTGAGTTGGAGAATGAGAAGTTATAGATATCACCAGGGTCACTCAGAGTTCAGAGAGTGTGTCAAACATGTGAATGTCATTTCTGTCACCATGGGGATATGGCTCAGAGTGCTGAGCTCCAGGTAGCCAGAGACCTGGACAATCTTTGCAGATGGAAAATTGGTTGGCAGCTGTGGCAGCTTGAAGGATGGTAGCCCCTTGGTCCTGGCTTTCCTTGCACAAAGAAATGCTTTACATCCTGAGGATCAGCTCTCCCTTGCCATCATAGTTGGCCTCCTGGCCCAGTGAATTTTGTGGTTATGGCCTGGGGGACATTTTAGAAACTATTTGCTTGGGAAAGTAATTATTCAGTCTTCAATCATAGCTACTTAATCATAGCTTGACACACAGTCTTACTTCTGGGGCTGGTTCTGCTCAGGTCTTCTTGCCAAAAGATATGCTTCCTTTACCCACTAGGGCTTGTTGACTTAATTCAGGAAAAAGCTCTGCCCACCAGCAAAGGGACAAGGGAGCCCAAGTCTATGGAAGGTAAACTCTGCGAGCAAACACAGGATGATGAGAAAGAAGGCAGAGGTAACTATGGAGGTATGCTCACTTATTACTCTGATTTCTTTTTGTGCTACTAGGACTTTTAACCACGAAACCACCTGCACACAGCTCTGGTTGAGCCTGGTTGGAACACTGTTGGCATCTGCTCCTTGTTGGCAAAGTGTGCTGTGGAGCAGGTTCCAGCCTAGGCTGCTGTGGGGTCTACCATCCTCAGAAAGCAACAGCAGCTGTAGCTTCCTGGCCTTCAGAGTCCCTGCAAGAACATGACTGCCGTGGGCTGGGCTGGAAAAAGCATGTCAGAATTTCAGCAGAGGACACCCTGCCCCATGCCAGTACACCCATCAGCATGACCTCGGTCATGCTAGCCAGACCCACAGGTCACAGGGCTGAGGATAGAACTACCTGCTCTGTGAAGGAGAATGTTGTTTCTCCTTAGCTTCTGCAGGTTACTGAGTATCACACCTGAAGGGAAGGTGATGGCAGTTGGGGAGAGGCTATTGAGGAAAAAAACTTACCACAGACATTGCTCAAAGCAGGGCAGATGGCTCAGGAGTCAGTTGCTGGAACTGAGAAGCAAGGAACTACCCTAAAGCTATGCTTTTTCATTTTTAAAGACAAGGTAATTATCTTCCTTTTGCATGTGGCTGGGGAACTAATACATTATTTTTCCTCTGAGTCAGAGTCAACATCACCACGTTATCAGCTGGAAATGATTATTGGTAAGCTATGAAAAATAGACTTAATTAGGTTAAAAAATCTAAAAGCAAATTTATACTGTATCTGAATGAAAAAATAAAGATGTTGATGTACTAAAAAGCCTGAATAATATAGTAGGTGCATTCAAGTGCAATATTAAATAAGGGAAGACAGAAAATCCCAGCATGAGTTTAATATGTCCTCCCATTTATATAATGCTTCATATTTTTCTAAGTACTTCTCCCTATCTCAAGTCATTCCTGAGCATTAGTCCATAATACAGATTATCCGTACTTAGCATATAAATAAATGGGGGGAGGGAGGTAGTGAGAAGTTTAAGGATTTCTTTGAATCTTCCCAAATCCAGCCTCTGACTCCTTTTCCAATGAGCCTTCAATATTCCTAAGGTCCATTGTGTTTCCTGAGATGCTGACTTTCATTTGTCACTCATTTGTCCTTGATTCATGTTTCCAGCTCTGTTTGCACCTTCTTTCCTGGTACAGCTCAGCAGCTGGGCAGGGCAAGATTGTTCCAGGGGCTGAGTGTGTGTTTGTCTGTGCTACTCTCATTGGCTAAAAGAAAAGCTGACAGAACTGCTCTCTCTCCCTAGTCAGCAGCGGAGCTTAAGAAATAAGCAGGGCAGGGACCCTTGTCAACGGGGTTACACATAAGGCAAAGCCAGCAGTGGCTGACACCTTAGGACCTCAGGAATGCAGAGATCCCAAAGGAGAGTTCAGAACCCTCCTTTGCTGGGAGCCTGAGAGTCCTCACACATGCCCTGGTGATCGACCACTGTCAGCAAACCTCTGGCTTCCTCTCCGGCACCGATGCATTGGGCACAGGAAGTACAGAGAGGCACAGGCAGTCCCTAGCAATGAGCTGGGTGCATTCCAAGCTCATGTATTTCCAAACTCATGTATTGCAAGTCAAGAATGCCTTCACTCTTCCAAGAGACATTGTTAGAAATGAGGGAGGGGAAAGATGTTCCTAGATGAACTAAAGAATAAAGCTCTATTTTAATATATACCAGGGGTTAGAATACTTTTTTCTATAAATAGTAGACATTAGAAATTGTGGGGCCATATGGTCTCTGTCACACATTCTTTGTTTAACTGGGGGTGGGGGAGGGGAGGACAATCTTCTAAAAATGTAGAAAGCAGTCTTAGTTCACAGCTATGGGCCATATTTAGCCCTTGGGCCAAAATTTGCCATTCCTGATCTATAGTGCTGCCAGCTTACACTGCGTGAAAATAATGCTCAGTGGATTTTGGGAGTTCATGATACAAGCATCTATTTTTAACATGCCATTGACACATATCCCCCTAACTACTTTAATGTTTCCAACCCACACGAATTGTTGGGTATAAAGTGACAAGTTCATAATCAGGGGCTCCATATGACCTGTCCCCCCAAAACATACACTTAGTCTATCATTGTGACTTTCTACACAGGAGTCGGGATGAGAAGGAAGCGCCCACCACCACTCCCACTGTTGCATTTGGTAGAACAACAGGTCAGCAGAAGCCCCCCAAGTCCATGGGCGTGTCTCAACTCTTCACCTCATGGGCCCAGCACAAGCTGGCCGACTCTGAGAATAACAACTAAAAGGTCCATGTGAGGAGGGCTCATGTAAAGTCATTCTGGGGCCCTGCTGGAGTGACACCCTGAGGCCCTTGGGGCACAGGTGGCTTCTCGAGAGGGCCTCCTGACCATGGCCTGGGGGCTGTGCCCTGGAGCTCATCATGAAGTGGGACATAGAAAGAGGTATGGAGGCGGTAGTGGGGGGTCTTCCCAAAGACATGCTAGTTTCTAGCATGTTTCTTCTCTTCCCTTTCCTTCTTCTTTTTCTATTTTTCCTTTTTGTTTAAGTCTGTAATTGCTTAACTTGACTTGCAATGGTATTATGATGAGAAAACATAGTTAGCCTTCCCAGGGCATGATGAGGCCATAGTTGGCTGAGCTAGCACTTGGTTAGAGGAACCTGCTTCCCTGCTACCTCTCCAGACCTGATAGACAGTGAGGGAGAGGAAGCAAGGTGTCTGGTTCCCTGGGCCTAAGTGGTGAGGCAGGGCTCAGGGTGGGATCTGGAACAGTAATGAGTGCAGAACTGGCCTGGAAGGACCTGGAAGGACCAAGGCCAGAAATGGCACTACTGTCTTCGCTGGCCACAGAAAGGAGGCTTGGACCACGTCCCTCTAGAAGTGACAGCTTCCCTTCCCTCTCCTGCCCCTGGTCTGTCTTGCTCAGTTTCCTTTCTCTTCTTTCCATCTTCTTTCCTTATCTCTTCCTCTCTTTCCATACTTCTACACTCCCCTTCTTGCCAAACTTATAAGCAGTGACCAATGTTAGCATGGGTGCCCTTACTCCTGTAGATGCCAGTTCCATGCATCATCCAAGGGGACAAGGTGGGATCACCTCAGCCCCTTCATCCTCTCCCCACATCAGGCATCAGGCCTAATGCTGCAAGCTACCCCCAACCCCAGCCTCTAGGGACCCAGGGTGGGAAGCAGGCCTACAGGGCAAGGGCTCGCTCAAGGTCCTCCCCAAGGACTTTCACTCTTGGCCCACACTGCTTTCTTTCTACTCTTACATTGCTAGTTTCAGATGAAAGGTGCAAGCACATGAGCAGCCACCTATCAGAAAGAGATGGTGGTCAAGAGAGGAATCTGTCCCCTCCCCAGAGGTACAGGTCTTTTTCCCAGCTGCCACCTCTCACTTTCAGACAATTTAAAACCCTCTGGCAATTTACCCAGCTTCTCTTTCTCTTCATCCTTTGTCTGTTGTCTTTGTGGTTTTTCCCCCTTTCACTTTCCCTTAGTCCTTCAGAGCCCTGATTAATCTCATAAAGCAAGCTTGGTTTTGTGCTAGCATTAGGCACTGTGGACTTGCATGAGCAAAACTGAATGAAAGGTTCCTTTTTCCCCAGTGCTTCCATTCTCTGTCCCTGTCCCACCGACCTATCTGCTCTTGGAATTTGCTCATGGACTCCCTCTACTCTCTCATTGTATTAGAAGCATTTTTACTCCAAGGAAAGGATCCTCTCTCCCCTGATGTGTTCCTGCTTTTGCTGACACAACTCATGCACTTGTAATCCCCGTATTCATGTGCTCAGCTGTCACAGCCAAGTGCCACAGGTGGTGACTTCAACCACAGATGTTTATTCTCACAGGCCTGGAGGTTAGAATTCTGGGGTCCAGGTGTCCCAGGGCTGTTCCTCCTGAGGCCTCTCTCCTTGGCCTGCAGACAGACACCTTCTCCCTGTGTCCTCACGTGGCCTTCCCTCTGTGTGCCCCAGTCATCTCTTCTTACAAAGACACCAGTCAAATTGGATCAGGGCCCATCCTAATGGCCTCATTTTAACTTCACCTCTTTAAAGGTCCTGTCTCCAAACACAGTCACACTCTGAGGTACTAGGTGTTAGGATCACATATGAAATTTAGGGGAAGAGAGACACAATTTAGCCCATAATACTTTCCTCCCCATTCTATCCTTTTAGCCCATTAAAAAAATTATCCACAATTCTGTTCCCAGATCAGATGTTCAAATGCTGCCCTTCCTGAACACACCTTCTCTGAGTTCCTACAGCAAATGGTCTGTAAGATGCACCTGGCAGCTAATGGTGCATTTTATTGTGATCTTTCTGTCACTTTTTAAAATCTGTATTTTTTTCACTTAAAAAAGATACTTTATTTACACTGTACCTATATAGTTTCCATCTTCTCAACTGGATGAAAACTCAGAAGGGCAGGAGCTGTCACATCATTCTGTATGGTCATTGCAGTCCACAACCCCTGGGTGATCATACCCGAGGACCAGGACCCTCCTGAGCAGACAAAGAAAGAGGGAGGGGACAAATAGGGACAGGCCCAAGCACTAGTTACGACAGAAACTAGAGAGCAGGTCCCCAGGGACTTGAAAATACCAGATGACCCACCAGGAAGACTCAGATACATCTGCATTCAAGAGTGTAGAGTGCCATCATTGAACAGGACAGACCCTGGACCATGAAAGCAAGATGAGACAGAGCAAGAAGCGATCCAGAACCAATGTCAGAACCCAGTCCCTAGAGATGGGTGGCCAAGGAGCACATGGGGGAATGTCATCAACTCAGGTCCCCAATCCTGGCAATGAGTGTGTTATATATCAATTTCAGTCCAATCTGGAAATGCAAAGAGGAGAAACCATGCCACAAGGCAGGACCTACAAAAATACTGAATGTGTTGAGGCCAAAACCATCCAAAAGCAGGTTTGAATGAGTATAGCAATGGTTTATTGATTTTTCCAGTTAAACAAACAAACAAACATACATGTCTTTCTTCCCCACTCTAGTCCTCATTCCTTTTGCTAAATCCAGCCTTATCTTTCATGATGAAAAGATTTCAGTTCCTCAGCATAGCTAATTAAAGTCTCAAGGGTGGGAAGGCTCTTGGCCCATCAATCAAAAGCTGAGCATCAGGAGAAATGCTCCTCAGTTCATAGGGCATCCGTCCCCCACCCAAGCCCTGTGTGCACAGCAGAGTGGCTGTCATTGTAAAGGGCAAGGAAAGAAGGAGCATTGATGAATGGGGAGGCAAACAAACAGCTTTAGTCAGAAATAAGAATGCCCAGATCTACTCTGACAAACAGGAAGGCTGTTGAAAAGTAAGCCTTCAAGTACTTTTAAGAGCAAAACAAGCAAGCATGACAAATATTTAAATAACAAGTAATGGCTTGTTTTCTACATACTTTCTTAAGGAAAGTAATCATTCATTAGGGAGCAATTGAATAAAAAAGTGGGATCCCCTGCTTGCTTTTGACTCCTGCAGCTCACCAGAATCCCTGCCTCCCTCTTCTGAACATCACACACAACCCCAATACCTGCATGTGGCTGCTGACATTCTGCCACAGAAGTGTTGTTTCAGCTTTTAAAGCCTGACTTCCAACACATGTGGTCTTCATCAGATGTGGAGGGAAGAGGATGGCTTGTTTTGTCTCTGGAATGGGACAAATCAACTGCAGTCCACTCTCCGTTATTGCAGCACCTACTTACCCAATACTGCAGACAATGAAATTAATGCCACATTTTTTTGTAATGCCACAGGCAGTGCACTGTGACAAAGCATGCAGAGATAAAGTCAGAATAATAAAAATGACATTTTTTATTGAATTTATTGGGATGACATTGGTTCATAAAACCATGCAGGCTTCAAATGTACAACTCAATAAAACATCATCAGCACACTGCATCATGCAGCCAGCACCCCAGCAGAGTCTCTTTCTATTCCCATTTACCCTCCATCTTTGCCACGTCCACCTCCCCAAACCCCCCTCCCCCTCTGACTATCACCATACTAATATCTGTGTCTTTGTGTTTATATATGTATAATATATATATAATGTTTTTACAATTCCTTCACTTTCTTTCATCCAACCTTCCAAACACCCTCCCTTCTGACAGCAGTCAGTCTGTTCCATGTATCTATTCCTCCATTTCTATTCTTTGTCAGTTTATTTTGTTCATTAGATTCCACATATAAATGAGGTCATACTTGGACTATACCCAAAGAATCCTGAAACACCAATTCATAAGAACCTATGCACACCTATGTTCATAGCAGCACTATTTACAATAGCCAAGTGCTGGAAACAGCCTAAGTGCCCACCAGTGGATGATTGGATCAAAAAACTTGGGTACATTTACACAATGGAATTCTATATAGCAGAAAGAAAGAAGGAACTTGTACCCTTTGCAACAACATGGATGGAACTGGAGAGTATTATGCTTAGTGAAATAAGCCAGTCAGTGAAGGACAAATATCATATGATCTCACCCATTACAGGACAATAATGAGCAAAACTAAC
>PVIW01007738.1:0-40489 GCA_004026585.1 Noctilio leporinus | reverse complement strand
AGTTGGGGGAGGGGGGAGGAAGAGGCAAGAAAGGGGAGCAGCTTAGACAAGAACCTAGTATAAAAGAACCATGGACATGGACAACAGGTGGGATTGACTTTGGGGGGAATGGGTGGGTGGGGAGGGGGACAGAGGGGAGCAAAAAGGGGATGGATATAATACAACAACAATAAAATTTTTAAAAAAAGAAAAAGAAAGAAATATGAAAAGAAAAAAAAATGAGGTCATATGGTATTGTATTTGTCTTTCTCTGATTGGCTTATTTCACTTAGCATAATACTTTCTAGGTCCACCCATGCTATCGCAAAAGGTACCACAGCCTTTTTATCCGCTCATCTAATGATGGGCACTGATGGGCTGCTTCCAGATCTTCACTATTATAAATAATGCTACAACAAACATAGGGTAGCATATGTTTCTTTGAATTAATGTTTTGGGTTTCTTCAGATATATTCCCAGATGTAGAATCACTGGGTCATAAGGCAGTTCCACTTTTATTTTTTGAGGAAGCTCCGTACTGTTTTCCACAGTGGCTGCATCAGTCTGCATTCCCACCAGCAGTGCACCAGGGTTCCCTCTGCCCCACACCCTTGACAGCACTTGTTTATTGACTTGTTGATGATGGCCATTCTGACAGGAGTGTGGTGATATCCCATTGAGGTTTTAATTTGCATTTCTCTAATAATGTTGAGCGTTTTTTCATATGTCTATTGACCATCTGTATGTCCTCTTCTGAGAAGTATCTATTTACCTTCTTTGTCCATTTTTTAATTAGGTTGTTTGTCTTCTTGGAGTTGAGTTGTATAAGTTCTTTATGTATTTTGGAAATTAACCCTTTATCAGATGTATCTTTGGTAAATATGCTCTACCCTACAGTAGGTTCCCTTTTCATTTTGTTGATAGTTTCTTTTGGTGTGCAGAAGGTTTTTAGTTTGATGTAGTCCCATTTGTTTATTTTTTTCCTTTGTTCCTCTTTCCTGAGGTAGTATATCAGCAAAAATGTTGCTACAAGAAATGTCTAAAATTTTTTTGCCTATGTTTTCTTCTAGGACTTTTTGTGGTTTTGCAACTTACATTTAAGTCTTTAATTCATTTTCAGTTTATTCTTGTGTATGTTATAAATTGATGGTTGAGTTTTTTGGGAGTATTCCCAACACTATTTATTGAAGAGATTTTACCCTATTGTAAGATCTTATCTCCTTTGACAAATGTTAATTTGACCATAAAGATTTATTTCTGGGCTCCTTGTTTTGTTCCATTGATCTATATGCCTGTTCTTGGGCCAGTACCAGGCTTTTTTGATTACTACGGCCTTGTAGTATAGTTTAACATAAAGTATTATGATTCTTTCAACTTTGTTCTTCTTTCTCAAGATTGCTAAGGATATTCATGTCTTTTGTGGTCCTATGTAAATTTTGGAATATTTGTTCTAGATCTGTGAGATATGCCATTGGTAAAAAATGACATATTTTTATTTTATTTTATTGTTGTTGTGTTACATCCATCCCCTTTTTGCTCCCCTCTAAAAAATGACATATTTGAAGTACATATCTGCTATGTGCCAAGCCCTTTGCATATTTGATAGAGAGAAATGTAAGACTTTATAGTCACATTACAAAGGAAACAATTTCACAGAGAACCCAAACAGTGATATGGGTGTGAGGAGAAGAAAGACAGTAATATCTGTCTGTGGGGAGTTTGGAGAAAACAGAAAGACTGGGCAAGTTGAACCTTTTGGATGCCTCTTCCAGGTGTTCACTTGTGCTGGTCAGCTGGCCTTCTGAAACCTTAGCCTGGCCTTAGCCAATTCCACCCAGAGCCTATCAGAGGGGGAGAATTTTTGAGACCTTATAAGTGGTATTGTGGGAGGAATGGTGGCCTAGAAGTTACAAAGTCTGGGCCTAATTTTAGGCCACAACTCTGTGCCTAAGTAAGGAACCCTGGACAAGCCACTTGGCTTTTCATGGCCTCATTTTTTTCACCTGTGAAATATGGCAAATGTAATGGCATTAACCATATGCAACCATACTAAAACCCAGTAAATGACAGCGTTCTGTCCTTATCTGCATTTCCCTTTCCAAATAGTGCATGAATCAAACGAATCAGATTACCTTTCAGAAATCTTAAAGCACTGAAAACTCCACATATAGGAATGACAGAATAAGTCTGTTTTCTTTACTGTTTCTTTTTTTTAGTTCAGGTTGATAAGTTTCCAAAAATTGGTCATCACCAGTTCAAGACACAAATTACCCTTTCATTAGAAAAGAAGCACTAAACAGATGTTGTACTATTGCTTGGATGCTATAATTCCTCAATTTAGAGTGCCGGGCACCAAATTTCAAATTTCAGTTATTTTTCCCTGCCTCCCCCTCCTCCCCCGCTCACTTCCCAGCTATGCTATTTTCTTTGGGTTGGAAATATCCCTGTCAGAACAATTTACTTTCATTTTTAAAATCAGACTCGTTACATTACTTTGACGCTTTCCACCAAGCTCTTGGGCAGTCCAGAATGAGGGTGCTCATGCTGGTGTTTATATTCTCTCTCACCTGACTACTCACTTGGCATAGGAAGTATTTTGTTATCGTAGTTGTTCTATGAAAAACACCGTGTATAATGCTGCCATTACATGACAGAGGTGTGTGTGTTGATAGAACCAATATTATGAGAAAGAAAAGTAATTTCCACTACTGGTAGGCTCTAGAGCATTTGAAGCAAAGCCTGAGTTTAAAATCATCTTATAAAGTAGGGCTGGGTAAGTATCATTAGTAAGTGTTTACAAGATAAAAGAACAAATTCCTAGTTATGACCCACAGACAGTTTTAAGTTATAGCTGGCATGGAAACCCACATGGGGGTAAGCAGCTCATGGTCTCAGCTCTGATTGCAAGTGCTATCCGCAAGACCCATGACACCTCCATGGCCCTTAAAGGAGCTCCAGGGCCCTTGTAGGCAGGTGGTTGACAGCAAAGTTCATACTGCAAGCTCCACTCACAGGACTCAGTCTGCCTCAGGCAACAGCCACTCAAAGGCTGTGTTTGACAGCGACCTGCCACCCTCTCCCATGGTCTCTCATGACTTGTTTTACATGGAGGGGGAAAATTACCTTCAAGGGTGAGGCTCTTGGCACAACTCTGCTTTGGATAAACATAGCCTATGCCTATTTTAGTCTTTCAAGTTTTGAGACGCAGCTGCTGAGCTGCAGCAAGGATGAACTGGCTAGTGTGGATCCCAGTTAAAAAATCTTTTCTCTCAGTGCTGGAGGAAAGAAGGCAGGGCACCGTCTGTAGGGGAGCAGAATGTGGCTGGGCTGGTGGACAGGGAAGTAAGTATGGGCCCTGATTTACAAAGAACCAGCCTACCAAAGTATGAACTTATAAAAATGGGTGTATGGTGTTTGGAGTAAGAATTCTTACTCTACAGGAGGATGAAGTTTGGGTCATGTTGAAGTATGATGTTGTGTATATTAAAATTATGCATACAATTCATAAAAGGTCAATCAACCTTGATTTTTAAGGGACAGATATCCATTACATGAAGCCCATGAGTCCTGTCCTTACCCCATCGCAGGAGGGTGTCTAGCCCAGCCCCTGTCCTGCCACCCACTGTCAGAAGCCTGTATGTCCATGGTGATGTACTACTTTATAAAGCGTTCATTTAAGACACAAACCTAACATACTACTATTGTCACTGTTGGGACAACAGTGAAATAAGGAGTGACTGTGAATATAAAGTGAAAGGAAAACAGATTTGGGAGATAGCTCAATTTTTTTGAAAGTCAGCTTAGTATGGCTCCCCTTATTGTGTTCTTAAAAGTTGTTTAAACACTCCTTTCTGCCCCATGCTTCCCAGACCTGGCCCCAGACCCTGCCACAGCCTTGGCACCAGTTACGGCACCAGTCCCAGCTCCCACTCCATTGCCAGCCCCATGCCAACAGGGCGGCAGCAGTAACTGAAGTTGCAGCTCTGGGCCAGAACCCAGCCCCAGTGCAAGCCCCAGCACAAACCCCTGAGCCTGGGCTGGTTGGCCCTGCTCTCTCAGGCCCCTTACTTGGCGAGTGTGGTCCAGCTGTACCCAGTCATTTTGGCCTCCACTGTGGACAGTTATGAGCAATGCAACAAGGGTGCTGCCCAAGTTATTGCAACTCTGCAGGGAACCTTTGACAAGCATTAAGTGTAAGTCACCAGTTGCTTTTCAGTGCCACACAATGAGTCAGAAGATGAGGTAGCTGCTGACATAGAATTTGCTAAGAACAAGCATGAATTGCACAGATGAGCATGAATTGCTCATCTCCAGATGAGCTCATCCTGGGCTGGTACACTACAGGCCACGACACCACAGAGCACTTGGGGCTGACCCATGAGCACTGCAATCAATAAGCCCCCACCCCATTTACCTCACTGTGGACACAGCCTCTGGAATGGTCGCATGAACACTTGCATGGGTGTCCCTAGGAGGACCTCGGGGGTGATGTTCAAACCTCTGACAATGAACTATATGTACCATGACACTGAACACATTGGAGTTCACCTGATTGTGACTACCTGTTTTAGCCCAACCAGGTGATTGGACTTTCACATGACTTGCAGCAGGTAGCAGGGCCATCCCCACATCAGGATGACATCTGCACAGTGCTGCAGTACACCTGGTGCATGTACCACCTGGAGAGGTGTCAGCTGACAGTACTGTGGGCCATTTCTGGATGAGTCCAGTCAACCAAGTACCCAAGATAGCCGCCAAAGACTTTGAGACCACGCTCAACACCACCATCCATGACCTGCTGATGGTGACCTACCTGGCCAGTCTCCCACAGTTACAGATTGCCCTCAACAGGAAACTTGTAAACGTGTGAATAGGCCTCACCAGCACTCCCTCCACTCTGGCCCAGCTCTGGGACTGAGAATGGAGTGAAGTAGAAATGGCTTCTTGTGCTTTGAGTCATACTGAGTGAGTCAACTGCTTGTGACTCTAAATAAAACATAGGCTATCTTTTAAAAAAACGTTAAACACTAAAGAACTTTTTGTGTCCCTCAAATTGTAGCATATTCACAGAGGGAGAAAAGGTATTGCTACAAAACAGAAGCCCCTTTCTCCAAGGGAAACTGCAATGGCACACTGCAACTCTTTCATGAACTGATCATCCTTGCCATTGGCAGGTACTCAGGCACAGGTCCAAGAGTAGACATGTGGCCTCACCTCAAGGTTCCTGTGGTCTGTGGAGAGCACAGATGAGTAAGCAATTACTGTAGACAGTCGTAAGCAGCGTTATGACTGAGTATTCACATAGTCTCATGGGAGTTTGGTGGAGGGGACCAGGACAGCCTCGGAGGCAGGTTTCTCATGGTGATGTCTGTTGGCTCCTGGAGGACAGAATGGAGTGGGACAGAAGTTACTCCAATCAAGCAAGGAATGGACCTATGCAGAGGCCCCTGTGTTGTGCCCCTCACAGATGCAGGGTTGCCAGGGACTCTGGCCTGAGAGGGGCATAGGAGTCAGCCTTGGTTATGGTGGTGGCCAGTGGCTCTGCAAAGCCTGTCCCTCATGTACCCTGCAGGCCAACCACAGCTGCTTTTCTTATCATCTGTTTTTTCATTTTTTTTTTAAACCAACAAAGAACCAAGAAAGAGTCAGTAGCTGATGAGTCCAGGGGCTTTTCTGACAAAGCGTCCACATTTGGCTTGGTTGAAAGTTGAAAGGTCTTCATTTCTTAGCTGTCTAAGTCACTTTGTTCTCAAGGCTCATGAGGTAAAGCCTTGCTTGCGGTGGGATGGCTAACCAGAGAAAGGTCTGTTTCTTCTCATGCAAACAGTATTGACTTGAGCATAAAGTGGCTTACCCATGAGGGTAACCACATACTTTGGAAGTCTTAACCAGCAAATCTTATGGGATGCCACTTAACATTTTCAAAAGTTGAGAAATTGTTTTTAGCAAGAAAATGTTCTGAAAGTAAGTTTTAAGTGAGTTTTCTTTCTACAAAAAAACAAATCCAGAAAATAATTGAATCGCACAGTACCCCAAAGCCAGCTTCACACCCTCCTGTCATTGCAGGGTAGGTATCTTACTCCCCACTGAGGCACATTTAGGTCGAAGGGGCCCAGAAGGTCTCATGTCCAGAATGCCACAGAGGTGGTGGCAAAGCTAAAGCCAACGTGAAGGCCTCTCACTGATCTTTATTAAAGCAGCTAGCGGTTAGAAAGGACATGACTTGTTGGGGCTAATAAAAAAAAATTTGAAGGTTCATTTTATCTGTGAAATTAAAACTGTATTTTAGTAAACAAAGCTGACACCCCTTAAACATGAATCCTGTGACATTTCCTGGCTTGTGGCAGCCTTTCTGCCCCTCTGCCCTTCCACGCTGTTTCCACGCTGCCAGACAAGCACAGGCAGGTGACACTTTCTACGTCCTGTTTGTGAACCATATCAGCCTCCAGGTTTTGGTATTTGATCAATTGAGTTGATCTTACCCCCTTTGCCCCATGCTGCAAATAAAATTCATCTGCATCATGCTGAGAGTTCGTTATTCACTCTGATCTATAAGAAGGAACATATTCTCCTGAATCAGATAAATATGTTCACTCTTGTTGATTGTTATACTTGAATTTGCTGCAGCATTTTGCACCGACACCCAGGCTGACTCCAATGGCTTCTAGAACAGTTCATTTCTTTTGAGCGGACTCAATGTCCTTGGAATGTGCTGTTTAAATATTTCTGAATTCTCTAAAGCCATTTTTACAGGTTCTTATGTTCATAGTGTAATGTGGTGAAGAATCAATTTTGGTTGCGATTTTTTTTAAGAAAACAAATGTATATGTTACTAAGGATTTGAACAAACTATTAGCAAATATACTTGATGGATCATGCAGCTCACTGTTGAAAAGGAATTTATTTTGTTTAATAAAGTGTTCAAATTTTAAACATTTATATTGCCCTCCTAAATATGGGTGCCATAATACTTGTGGTGTTGAACATGGATGTATGTTCTCTAATAAAATATTTAAAACTTTTATTTAAACACACAATGCCCAGTTCTTTGATCACATGCCTGTGGAAAACGGAGTGGACAGCTGAAAGAGGAGAGTTGGCATCTTCAGCCAGCTGTGCAGAGTGGACTGCACATACACTTGGGTTGGCAGCATTTGGGACTCTGGTAAGATCTCAAATACAAGTTCGTTGTCAGGTTAGAGGCAGAGACAGGTGACAGTGAAACTCAGACACAGAAAATGTGGAATGTCTGCAAGGCTGACATTGGGTCTGCAAGTGACCCAAAGCCAAAGCAATAGGTTAGAGGGCAGAGGGCAGAGGAAGTCATGGGCAGCTAAGTTCAAGGAGATTCTTCTGTGCAGATTCTTGTCTGACCAAGGTCTCAGAGCCTGGAAGCCCCAGCAGCAGCCCTTCAGCCCCACTGCCTCAGTGGGACTCCTTGGCAGTGTGGTGTCATTGCTGGGGACAAGACCTCCGGAACCAAATTGTCCCAGTTCCAAGTTCCCTCAACCACTCACCACCTAGAGATCCAGCATCTCTAAATCTTAGTTCTTTCTTCTGAAGCATGAGGACAGTTACTGAACACCACTGAGAGGGTCCTGGGGTATAAAATAAAACAACGCATGTAAGATGTTTAAGAAAGTGCCTGCTATCTAGCTAGCATTCAGCAATTACAGATAGGCTGTGTATTTTCTGATTGGCCTTGCAGTTTTGCTATAGTTGTCATCTTGGGTATGCACAGAGATAAATAGACATTTTTATCCAAAGCCCCAGCCTCTTGTTTCTACAGTGAGTTGGGTTTTGCCAGATGGTGTCTGGTCCTGTGGGTGCTCTGCTGAACCCAGGCTCAGTGAGCCTGACAGCAGCCTCACTTTGCCACCCCCACTCCCCCAGTGGGTGGGGGTGGTGGGTGGATGGAGGCTGAGAGGGCAGCTGAAGGCACACAGAAGTTTGCCTCTGCTTTCATGGAGCGTGGATGCAGCATGACTAATTGTTAGACTAACATCACTGGTTTATCCAGATGACTTCTTTTTATCTTTATTCTCTTTTTATTCTTACTTACTTTTTTTGCTTCAGGTTATAAACTCTGGAAGAGAGAAAAATGGATATATTGTCAGCATTGCCACTCATTGGCATAGGAGCATTGGCTCCTATGACGGTAGAAAAATCCTTGGAAAATATGGCCATAACAGTGTTAAGGCCACATCTCTACTGTGCATTCCACAGTGGCTAATGCTATGGAAAGTCCTGCTCTAATTTGTTTAAATGCAGCATTTCATTTAATCCTCACACTCCTACAGGAAGTGCTAGGAATCAAATCAGGGTGCATACGGCTGGAAGCAACAGAATGCCCAAATAAAAGTGTCTCACTGAACCCACTGAACCAGAAGATTTAGAACATTCATCAATAACTGGCAGGAGAAAAAAATGAAAAAAAAGAAAAGAAAAGAAAAAGAGGGGGAAAAATTGGCAGGAAAACATTTATCTTGCAAAAATACCCTGAAAACTATCTGGGTTTGAATCTTATTCTGTGAGGTGTCAGTAAATGTTTAGCAACCAGCTCTTGGGGGAGGGAGGAGAGTGAGGAATACGTAAAAAACACAGAGTTTACATTTGTCAATTTATGTGGCACAAATTCTCTGACAGTGACACCTATGAAGCTGCCAACATGATGTTGTTGAACATGGTGTTGGGGAGAGATGTACCCAATCATTTCTCTAGAGTGTTTATAAACCAACTTCAGCATAGCACTCCTGCTCCTTAGCAGTGTGTGGCCTAAACCTACCTGTACATTCATTTCCTTGTCTGTAAAATGGGATAATAGTTATACCTTCCTCACTGGAATAATACATACAGAAAAGTCTTATACTTCATTCACAGTCAGTATTCAATGTCTGCTAGTTACTGTTGTTGTTGTTCTTGTTGTTAGTATAGGCACAAAGTAGAAACCATCTCAGAATAGCAAAACCGTTCATCCTTACTTAATTGCCATTAAAACAACTCTTCCCACATATGTGTGGCAGTGCTGTGCCATCCTTTTTCAAACATTATATAGCATTGCCCCATCACCCCCACCCGCATTGAATTTATTAGTCTCTGTTTCAGACTCCAGAACTTTTTGGTCAGAATTCTGTTTCTTTGCATTTTTGTTTTAACTGAAGTATTTAATTATTTTAATAACTCATTTTCTCAAAGGGACTCTTAATGCCAAAATATTCTGCCAGCCAACTATTATTATCTCTCCTGTTTATAAATGCAAATTGCCTCCAACAGAGTTTATGAAAAATAATTATTCTGTTTTGTAGGTGGACAGGAAAACCACTCTCCTCGTGCTCACTTGTTATTCTGTTCTGGTCTATAGGCCCTTTTCAAAGGTAATATATGCTCATGCTAAACTAAATGATAAAAGTGCTGCAGCATCTGGGATGGGATGTGTTTGGGATCCCACCTGGTAGCACCCCTACCCTGCAGCACTCTTCTGTCAACACTATACATCGGAAGGAATGGAAACAAAGGACCACATTTTCTTATCCCTAAGAGAGCACTCCAGGTTTCTTATATCCACTTGCTGATCTTAAAATGTCCATGTTTGCAGAGAAAACTCTAATATCCCCTTCTTCTCAGCCCCCTAGCAAGGCCCTGCTAGGAAAGCTGAAATGGAGGACACCAGTGCATCCATGCCTGCTCCTAGAAGTGAGACTCCAAGCATGTAGCTCAGTGGGAGGGGCAGGCCAATGGTGGGAAAGAGTGGAATCCAGCAGAAACAGCTGGCACAGGCATTCCTCCTCAGTTTTGCTGTGGGTGGGGGATGGGAATCATAGAACAACGGACAACAGTGAAAGAGACAATTTCTTCCTCTCTGTAGGCAAAATACAAGGATAGATGCAGACATTCTTCCCACCCTCCCCACACACATACCATATGTGTGTATAAATTAAAAATAAATAGTTCCATACATGCTATCATAAATGGTAAAATTTCATTCTTTTTATGATCAAGGAATTTTCCTTGTATCACACAGCTATTTTATCTGTTCATCTACTGATAGACACTTGGGCTGCTTTCATATGGTGACTATTGTAAGTACTGCTGCAGTGAATGAACACAGAGGTGCATATATTCTTTTGAATTAGTGTTTCTTCAGATATATAGTGAAATAATCCAGAGAAAAACAAATACAGCATGATAGCACTTACATGTGGAATCTAAAGAACAAAATAGAAACACACTTATAGACACAGAGAACAGACTGATGGATGCCAGATGATAGGGGTGTTGGTGGACTGATGAAGGGATTAAGAAGTATTAATTGGCAGTTACAGAATAACCTCAGGGATGTAAAGTACAGCATAGGGAATATAGTCAATAATATTGTAATAACAGTGCACGTTGCCAGGTGGGCACTTGAATTATTTGAGGGAACACATTGTAAAGTATATGAATGTCTATCTGTTGTGCTTTATACCTGAAATTATTACAAAAATAATGTTAAATACAAACTGTTATCAAAAAATAGAATAGCCCTGGCTGGTGGCACAGTGGATAAGGCACCAACCTGCAAACCCAAAGGTCACTGGTTCAATTCCCATCCAGGACACATAATCAGGTCTCCAGCCAGGTCTGTAGCTGGAGGCAGGTGAAAAGCAACCATACATTGATGTTTCTCTCCCTCTCTGCCTCTTTCCCTTCCCCTCTCTCTGGAAATAATAAATAAAATCTTTTTAAAATAAATATATAATATACTATAATTAAAATTTTAAAAGTAATAGTTCTACCAACCTTCAGGCCTGCTTCTTGAAGGGAAATGGAGGGTTTAGGAATTTACAAAATTCACATACCAGTTGGTGGCAGAGAACCCAGTGACTCTGGCTCCAGAGTCCAGCCTCTTAATCAATATGTCATGATGCCTCTGCAAGTCACACTGTCAGTTTTGTTGCTAATAAAGCTTCATGTTGGAGGATACAGCTTCTATCTCTGGGCAGGTGAACTTTGTGAGGGGCCACCCCATAGGCAGTGCAGGAGGGGGCACAAGGATTGGGGACAGGGATGACACGACCTGCAAAACCAGGACAAAACTGCTGCTCCAAGGGCCTGCTCCCTCCCAGAAGGGCTTAAAGGAGCCCAAGCTGAGTCAGCCCAGTGTGTTGTTTCCAACATCGGCATGCAATGGTGGAAGGGAAGACAGGGAGTGGGGGAGAGCTGCCCCCTCTAATGGAGCACATAGGAAGCTCACAAAGATCAGGAAAGAAGGGGCCACAAAGTCCAGGAAGAAGAAAATGCAAGATAGTACAAAGACCCAGAGATAAAGCAAAGCTGAGGAGCTAACTTCCTACAAATGTTCTAAACCAGGACCATACATTGATGTTTCTCTCCCTCTCTGCCTCTCTCCCTTCCTCTCTCTCTGGAAATAATAAATAAAATCTTTAAAAAAAAAAAGAAAGAAAGAAAGAGAAAACTGACAGGAACTGGTTGGGTTGTCATGCCAACGTGGTGAGGGGGTGGGGTTCTCCATTAGGGTCCATAAGGGGGCTGGAGAAGTCATGGGTGTGTTTTTTCCAGCTTAAGGTTTGGGGGCGCTATTTCCACCCTACTTCAGCCCTTGGACCTGGCCCCAGGTCTGCTGAGTGGGAAACTAGGACCGGAATTGGTTCCTTTTAGTAGTCTTCTGTGAAGAATGCGGTGAGCCGGGCACCGGGCACTGGGCCTGCACAGGACCTCCAAAGAGAAGGGGTGCCCCTATTGTATAGTCGGCCTGAGAAATGAGAAGCCAATTCTTTGATTCCAGGTAAGGAAAAAAGCATCAGGAACAGAAGTATGAGATCCGTCCAGAAAAAGTCCAGCCTTTGTTAATATAAGGAGAAAGGTTTGCCTAACATCTATGTAACATGGCAGCTGAGGAGAGCTGAGGAAAGTGTAACAATGACAACCTTACTGTACTAGTCAGTGGGGGTGGTAGATGCCTTGAGTCATCATTGCATTCAAAATGACCGAGTGAGTAGAGCAATGAATCTGCATCCAGTTTTGTGTTAAACTTGAACATTCCTCCGCAAAAACTATTCAGATGATTTAAAAGGCTTTTAAGGACAACGGAATGAGTGCCGAGCAAGTGAAAGTGTGGTACAGGCACTTCAAAGATGATCAGGAATCTCTTTTACCCAAAAACAATCTTTTAAAAATATTGGAAACCAAAAAAAATTTTACAAAGATTATCAAGAACCTGCTGAAAGTGGCCCACCATGCAGGCAAAGATGGATTCTCCCAAGAAGCTTTTACGAAAAGCCAGTCCTGGAAAGCCAGCAACAGGCAGAACACTTGAGAATGTTGAATGTGTAACAGCTGCAGCCAGCAAAGGTCGATAACTCAGTACATGGCGGGATACTTTCTGGGCAGGCCTCATATATAGGAAATGCTGTGTGGCTGAAGCAGATCCGTCTTCCAGTATGTGGTGCAGCAGTAGAGAATATATGATTTTCAGAATCACTTTTTACTCACAATAAGTTTCCCACCCCTCCTGTCTTCCTGGATTTGTGGAAACTGTGATAACCGCAAACAGTTGTTGCTCTTTTTTTTTTTTTTTTAAGTTATTCAATGAGAATTTATTTATTAAACTCTAGTCATTTATATTATTCTTTTTTTTTTAATTTTATTGTTGTTGTATTACATCCATCCCTTTAGTTGTTGCTCTTTCAAGAGGTCGTTACACGAGGGCCGCATGTGTACTCCTCCTCTGCCCCCAAGCATGTCCCTGCAAAATAACTCTCTTGCATGTGTTGCAGGTACACTATTCTGTTCTTCACACAAGTCTTGTGCACATGCATTTGTTTGGACCTCACCATTAACCCTAGAAAAATGGTTCTCAGACATTTTGGTCCCCAAATTAGGTTCTCTCTCCAGTATTTGTGTATAACACCTGTTGACAGACTTGAGCACCTTGGGACCTCCTAGAATGTTAGTTGCCTTCACAAGCACTTTGTGAAATTTTACTGCTGAGTCATACCATCACCGGCAATCCCTCTGAAAATTAAATATTCCTGAATTACCTAAAAACAAAAACAAAAAAAAAGAAAGAAAACAAAGAAGAAGAAAGAGAAAAACTGTTGCAATGTGAAATATTCAAATGCTACACTAAATTAGAACATTGCTTTTAAAATTCTCCACTGTGTATAATGAACCTTTTAATAAAATGTTTAATGTGGCTTCTCTGCAAAAGCATATTGGCAACCCACAGTTGACAATATTCACTCATCCTAAAACTAGGACATGTGCTTTTCAAAAACAAGACAGGATATTTAGATGACATCTCGGGACACACAGTTGCTTGGCATCATCGGTCCCATGCTCTCCTACACCCACATTAAGTATCCCCTAAACTAATTTCATTATCCCTTCCTTGAGTGAGCTGATATGATCTGATTTCCTGACATTTTGATGAGGAAGCCAGCAAGAGCCCTAGCACCAATAAAATGAGGACACCATCTTAAAGGCCCTGACAATTATCATGTCTTCACAGCAGCACTTCCAGATGTGGGGGCTAAAAAAATATTGATACTTTTCCTGCCACCTTCTAAGTTCTTCTAGGCTGAGCTAATAATCAAATTATCAGAGACAGATTAACAAGGAAAAAAATCAAGTTTTAATACATGCACACAGAGAATTCACATAGGCATGAAAATTTCAAAGACAGTGAGGCAACATTAGATATTAAAGATATTTTTGGACAAAAAAGAAAAGCTGGGGAGGACAAGGCCTTAGATCTCAGAAATGAAAAACGGAGATTTATGGGTAGTTGAGGAAAAACAGGGCACACATGGCAGGAAAAGTCTTGCTAGGTGACTCAGGATCAATGGGACATTAGGAATATCTAGCCACCAAGCACCTACCTGAAGACTTCTTGTGCTGTGATACTTAATTCACATTAGGCTAAGGCGGCATCCTAAGGTCTCCTTCCTGGGGTAGGTTTCTGTGGCTGAATGACTTGGGCAGGAAAGAGGGGAGGGTCAAACGTTTTTCCTGACTCTTGTTTTCTTATAAACAACTTAAAATCAATATTCTAAAAGGCACCTTTGGGGTGGCAACCCTTTGGTCCCTCACAGCCTTGCAGCTGGAAGCCTTCTATAAGATCTGGAGATCTTGAAATTCTCCAGAGAGTAAATATTGCTTTCAGAACATTTTCCTCCTAGACCTCATCTCAGGAACACTCTTTAATTACTTCCAAAAACAGGGTCAGAGTTAATGCCCTTGTCCTCAGTTCACTGGTCATGGGAGAGCTCCTGATTGAATCACTGCCTTCACCCAGTGAGGGCGGGGGCAGGGAGGGTGCTGTCATTTCTGTCATGTTATGAATATTTAGTGAGGGGGTAAGAGAGAAGCTGTTCTCTCAGGGCTCAGGGCTCTGTGGACAACAGGGAACTGGAGGTGTGAGAACTCACATCCAAATTTGGAAGAGATATCTTCAGGTTGTGCCTGCAGCCACAAAGCTAGAGGAGAAACTACTAGACTAAAGCAGGAGAGACAAGATTCTCATGTCTCAGGGGCAAGGTCTCTCTGCATTGCTCTGAACTGCAATCACCTGAGAAATAATCAATACAAAGTAAAGAAACATGACACTGATTGACAAGCATCATTTTCCTACTTGCTCAGGGTGGAAAGCTGTCCAGTCAGGCAGTGGGGTCCTCAGCCTTGATCCTCAGAAGCCTTGACACAGGCATTCTGGGCATCCAGGATCTAGGGGCTTTGCAGCCTGCTCTAGGTTCTTGGCTTCCCATGGGGAGCTGAGAAGCAGTGAGACAGATTGGGCTACTCCACAGACAGAACAGCCTCCTTTTGGTGGAATTTACTTTCCTTCTTGAGGTTCACTTAATCAAGGGGTAGAGCATTCCATAAGGAGGAGGAATATTCAGGATCTTCCTAGAGAAAGGGGTGGAGTTTTTTGGAGTTCTGTCCACCAGTCTGTGCCTTTCATTTCCCATCATGATGACCAGGGTGTGTGGTTTAGCATGCTAATGTATTATAGTGAGCATATAATAAGGCTGCGGGCTACAATTAGGTGAGATTATTCGCCACGTTGGATCAAGCTGATCTTTGCCGGTTTTAAGCCATAAATCCAGTAGAGGGTGGTCTTACCTTTTTGTTGACTGTTCCTGTAGCTTTGATCAATTGTAGCTGCTTTGCCACACACCCTGTCTCAGCCTCACTTAGGATATGGCAAGAAATTCCTGAGGTCAGGATGGCCCTCCAGCAACCTTCTGGACCACATTCCAGTGACCGTGGAGTGCCCAAAATGTGCCACCTTGAGATTGCTTCCGAGTTTGCCCAGTCCTCTTCCCCAGTCGGTCCACCCAAGGCCAGGCCAAGGGGGCTGTGTGCAGATTCCAGGCAGAGACTGGACCTGCAGGCCAGGGATCCAGACACAGCCATACAGGGGAGCAGAGGTGGAGAGGGAGCAGGAGCTGCAGCCAGGGCCAGTTCTCCTGCACAGAGACAGTCATTCGAACCCGCTAATTCTGAGTTTGCAGTGACTTTACAGAACAACTCACTCTGCAACTCTCCCGTTCAGGTCATTCTGAGTGTATATTTGTCATGGTAGGAGGAAGAACACACAGCTGATTCTCTTCATGTTCTGTAAAGTCACTGCAAACCTAGAATTAGCAGATACTGAAGCACTACTTCCAGGAGAAATCAGGATTAAATTCCTGTGAGCATCTCTGGTCACAACTTCTTGTCAACTGAGCAATACATCACCTTTTTTTAATGTGGCTTTCTGTCGGAAGACACTTTAATGTATATAGTTGATTCATTAACATCAAACTCATGACCAATAGCACTCTCACTCATGCCTGAACAAAGTTCATCTAACACATGTTTTCTTCATAGAGATCATCACAGCCCTCTTACACATCAGCGCTATGCCTGGGGGATCATTTTAAATAGGTAAATTCTCAAGGGAAAGTGCAGAAGTGCAAACGATGTGACGCTAAATGAACTGCCCAAAGGACCTTTGTTTACAGAACCAGAGCTAAAATAAGAAGTCAGAGCAGGCCTTGTTCCGCCTCAGCTGGGCATACACCAATGATGCTGAAAATGTCACAAGAATTGATCTGTAAGCTACAAGTAAGTTTTCGCAAGAAGACAAATTTGCAAATGTGGAATCTGGGAATAGAGAGGATGACTGTATTTGATTTAAGGTGATAGCATTTGGGCTTCCATGGACACCTTGCCTTGGTCCAGAAATGCTAGGGGTGGGCCTGTAGACAAGAAATAGAACCTTCCAGAGCTGTATTTCAGCTAGTGCCCTGCCAGAAAAACACCAATCCACTCACACAACTTTCAAATTGTCTGTCTACAAAGGAAAACCACGTGACAGGTGTGTGAGAGTCAGAGCTTGGATCAACAAAAGGGCAGAGTGCCCTCCGGGGGCCAGGGTAGAAATGGGGGCCAGAGAGCAGCCTCTGGTGCTTGAACCACCTGACCTTGACTTCAACAAACAACAGCCATGGGATGATGAGTAGTGTGCTTGGGGACAGCCAGAGAATCAACCCCATCTTCCTGGTAGCTCCATGTTCTCAGTCTGCACTCATGGTCTGTCCTCTTTTCTTGACACTCTACTTGCCTTGGACCACAGGGGCCCTCAGTTCCAAGGCTCAGTCAATTCTTCCCTGTACAGCCCAACAAAACAACCACCTGCCTCAAAATTAATCACTGTTGCCACTTAGGAATGACTCATGTGCCAGGCAATATGCTACATGTTGTATAGGCACTTATTGCTGCCATATGATAGGTAGGGTAACTTTTAATTCCCATCCTATGTTAGAAAACAAGTTTAAAAAGGTTAGGTAACTTGCCAGGGGTCAAGCAGATAGAACATCAGCACTGAGAACAATCTGTATTGGTAGATGAGTTCCAGTTTTATTTAAGCCCTCAACCACACTTGTCCTGTATCAGAGCCACTCTCCTCAGCTACAGTCCCAAGTCTTTGACGTGCTTTGAGTCCCAAGTCAACCCCCTGTTCCTTTCCTACCTGGAAGTTCTCACATTCTATTCAACAGCAGAGATTAGAGGCACTTCTTTGTACCTCCAATCCTGCAAGTGTATCTAAACTACACCAGGAATAAAATAAAATCAACTGCTACTTATCGATTGCCAGGAACTTGACAAGTTGTGCCCTGTTATCTTTACAAAAACATCCTACTGGAAAGCATTTTGTTCCCCATTTCACAAGCAAGGAAATTGCAGGAAATTCATAGTGTGTTTTATGACTTGCTAGTAAAAGTTCCCCATGTTATCTTTTTGTCCTTTTTCAAAAACTTTTGACTGGATTTAACCATTTTATCTACCAGACACATTTTAGCAAGATAGAGTTTGTTTACCATGTTACAAGAAAAAATAACTGGGATTTTTATTAAAATTGCATTAAACTCATATGTTAATTTAAGGGAATTTGTACCTTTACAATGGATCTTTCCTCCTTGGCAGAGGGACTCTTAATCCCAGCCCAGGCTATGGGTGGGAGCCAGGCCAGGCAACAGTGTATATAAATCTCTTTCCAAAGGGATTTGGAAAGGGAGGTGGGGGACATCCTTCCAAATGCTCAGCCACACAGCCTCACCAAGGGAGAGAAGAATAGCATACACCTGAGACAGGGCCCAGAGTCAGCCAAGCTCTTGGTCCAGTTCAGCTCTATTTACGGCCCTTACATGCACACACATGCATGCAGGCACACATGCACTCACATACACCAACATCCATCCCTGTCTAGAGGCACACAACCCACAACTTGCAGCAGCACTTTTCCCACAGGGGATGGAGTGAGACGAGTCAGGGAGGGTAGAGGTTAGAGGAACTAACAACATCCTCCAGCTCCCAAAACAACCAGCCAAACATGGCTATATGCTCTAGTTTTCTTTTCCTTTTCCCAGCTTTCTTATGATATACTTGGCAGGTAACATTGTACATTTCCGGTGTAAAATGTGATGATTTAATATACAGACTTGTTGCAAAATTGATTACCAAAATGTTAGTTAACACATCCATCACCTCATATACTTACCATTTTTTTGATATTAAGATCTACCTTCTGCCCTGGCTGGTAGCACAGTGGATAAGGCGCCGGCCTGCGAACCCAAAGGTTGCAGGTTTGATTCCCCAGCCAGGGCACATAACCAGGTTGCAAACCAGGTCTCCAGTCAGGTCTGTGGCTGGAGGCAGGTGAAAAGCAGCCATACATTGATGTCTCTCTCCCTTTCTGCCTCTCTCCCTTCCCCTCTTTCTAAAAATAATGAAATAAAATCTTAAAAAAAAAAAAGATCTACCTTCTAATAAGGTGCCGGCCTGCAAACCCAAAGGTCATTGGTTCAATTCCCAGCCAGGGCAACATAACCAGGTTGCAAGCCAGGTCTCCAGCCAGATCCGTAGCTGGAGGCAGGTGAAAGGCAACCGTACATTGATGTTTCTCTTCCTCTCTGCCTCTCTCCCTGCCACTCTCTCTGAAAAATAATAAATAAAATATATTTTTAAAATCTACCTTCTAAGCAAATTTCAAATACACATACGGTATTTTTTTTCTTTCAGTTTCATTGAGATATGTTGACATACAGAACTGTGTAAGTTTAAGTTGTACAGCCTAATGACTTGACTTACATATATTGCAAAATGATTACCACAGTGAGTTTGGCTAACATCACATATAGATACAAGAAAAAAGAAGAGAAGAAAGAGTATTATCAACCATGCTATACATTAGGTCCCCAGAACATTCATCTTATAATTGAAAGTTTATACACATGGACCAATATCTCCCCATTTCCACAGCCCCTGCCAATCATCATTTTATTGTTTCTATAAGATTGACTGTCATGGCCCTGGCTGGGTGGTTCATTTGGTTGGAATGCTGTCCTGTATACCAAAAGGTTGTGAGTTCAATTCCCAGCGAGAGGCAACTGATTGCTGTTTCTCTTTCACATTGATCTCTCTCTCCCTCCCTTCCTCTCTCTTCTTTCTCTCAAATCAATGAACATATTTTCATGTGAGAATTAAAATTACTTAGATTCCATGTATAAGTGAGATCATACAGTATTTGTCTTTCCCTATCTCACTTATTTCGCTTGCGTACTGCCCTCAAGTTTCATCCATGCTGTCGAAAAACTCACCATAAACTTAATATTTAGGTATATTTCTTGTACAGTTTCTTATTATATATAACTATACATACAATATATGCTATATACTATCTATATAACTTACATATATCTACTATATACTGTATCAAATACTATATATTGCTATATATATATTAGAGTTCTTATATATGAGTATTTATATATTATTCTTTATATATTTTATAGTAATATAAGTTCACTTAACCTAAATCCAATTATTCCAAGTTTATATTTTTGGAGTTTAGATAGCTTACCTCCAAAAGAATACAGTGATTTTAACAGACAATGGGTCCCATTGTTTGTGTGTATGTGTGTGTGTGTGCGTGTGTGTGTATGTGTGTGTGACTTCCAAGAACAACTGTGACTCAGGCTTTTCTTTGAACTCAGGTAACACATCACAGCCAGTCACACCTGCCAGATGCTTCTTCTCTGAGCTCCACAAAGGTTTGGTTTCTTTACACACTAAGCATGTGAAATTTGTTAGAACAATGCCATTTTTTAATTCTTCTAGTGATCAGACCCCTGAATAAATCACTTTTCTGCATACATTAAAGTATATATATTTTTATGATGTTCCTCTCCCTTTCTTCCTCCCTCCTGCTCTTTTCTCTAAAGAATAAAAGCTTTAAAAAAAAAAGTATATATATACATATATATATATTTTTAAACATACCTTTTTTGTTTTAAGGTTTCATTTATTTATTTTTGGAGAAAAAAGAGGGGAGGGAGGAGGAGAGGGAGAGAAACATTGATGTGAGAGAAATGTCAATTGGTTGCCTCTTGCACACACCCCACCTGGCGACCTGCCCGCAACCCAGACATATACCCTGACCAGGAATCAAACCAGAGACCTTTTCATTTTGCAGGACTATGCTGAACCCACTGAATCACACAAGTCGATGCCAAAAACATACCTTCCTTAAGTTACTTAGCAATAGTATAAAAATGCTAACATTCTAGGGCTAATATTATATACTTAATATTATTCTAAGTGCTTTAGTACAATAAATATTTACAACCAACCTACCATAGATACACATTACTATATTTCTCCAATATACAGATTAGAAAACAAAGACACAGATAGGTTAAGTAACTTGCTGAAGGTCACACAGCAAGAAATAGAGCTTAGACTCAATCCCTGATAGTCTGACTCCAGAGTCTACCCTCCTAACACTAATCATAACTTACAAAGTCAATAAATAGTACACAGAGTATTATGCTATATGTTCATAGCATAAGTTCCTGAACCACAGCCCAATGTTGGATATTTAAGTTATTTGCAATTTTGCCTATAATAAAACACTTAATAGACAATCTTATGGCTAAATCTTTGCACATATCCATTCTCACTTATTTAACCTAATAAATTAAAGTGAAATATAATTTCTGGTTGAAAACATATGCTAATTGTTAAGTTTTGATACAGGTGACCAAGCTGCTCTTCAAGAGAGTGTGTCAGTTTTGCATTGCTGCCAACAGTGTCCCCAAACACAGATGTCCCCTTGTTCTCATGCCACTTGTCCCAGCATTATCGGTCCATCTTATTCTTTTTCAAAATGACAGATGAAGGCATCTCACTATGTATGTGTATTTGATTCCTGGAAAGGTAAACATTACTTCATGAATTTACTGACAATCTGTATATCTTTATTTTTTGTCTCCTTTTCCATTGTACTGTTTGTCTTTTCTTATTAAATTCTAAGAACTCTTTGCTTTCTAAGAAATTCAACTCTTTATTACACATGCCTAAATATTTTCTATTTTGCTTATCTTTAAACCTTGTTTATATTCTGTTTTTGGGTAATGTGTTTCCATTTGCTTCGCTTTTTAAAAAGTTTTAAGCAGTCACATCTATTAATATTTTCCTCAATGATTTCTGATGTTCAAAGAGGCCTTTGCCACTGCATGATTTTTAACTGCATTTTCTTCTCATTCTTTTAAGTAATTATGAGTTATACTTCACCCTTTCCATTTGGAATTTATTTTGGTTTTTGATGTAAGGTCAGGCTCTGAATGTTTGTTGTTGTTGTTGTTTATTTGTTTGTTTTTATAAATAGTTACCTAATTATTCCAGCACATCCCAGGAACTGACTTTCAGTTCTTGCCATTGCTTCTTACCCACATGGTATGAGGGAGGTGGTCACTTGATCCCTCAGAACTGTGACAGCTGTGTCTTTTCTGTTCTGCCCACAAATCTTTCAATTTAATTGATCCCAATAGCACAATAAATACCAAGTCAAGAAGCCACTTCATTTATTTTTCCATGTCCAATTATATTCCGCTGTCTCATCACCCAAAAGTCAATTTATGTGTTCCAAATATTTAAAATGTCTCATCGCCATATAAAAACTGCACATTTCAAGCTTACTCTTCTATCAATTCCATGCTCTATTCCTAAAGAGAAACCATGGCCCTACCAAATGAACCTTCCTACATGTCTCTATGCAATTTATGATTCATGAGTCAGAATAGGCCCTGTTTCCATCTCTTCCTGCTCTGGCGGTGCCTGGAACTGAATCTACTCCTCAGTGCTGGGGGCCAGGCTGCCCTGAAGAACCTCCAAAACTGGAGTCCACTAAACCTGGCTGCCCATGACTCACACTTTTCCAAAGCTCTGCATTTCCTTCCAGCCGTGGAATTAGAAAAACAGAAGCAATTTGAGAACCAGATGTGACTCTTTGCAACAGCTTCCAAAACAAGCACTCCTTCTTTTATTTGGTTGGTTATCCCACACTTACGTGGCATTCGAGGCTGTGAGCTTCTAGTAGCAGCCGTGGATTGCAATCGGTGCTTGGTGTTCCTCAGAGGAAAAAATAGACAGAAAACGGAGAGAGGAAGAAGGGAAAGAATTTGTAGCTTCTCTTTTTCCAGACTCTCTGCAAATCTTAAAGTGTATTGCTGGGAACTGAAACTCATTTGGGAGATATTGTCTAATAAAGGGTTAATTGTACTCAGGCTTTTAAGTTTTTTTTTTGTTTTTTTTTTTTTATTTTTTTTTTTTAATTTTATTGTTGTTGTATTACATCCATCCCCTTTTTTGCTCCCCTCTGTCTAAGTTTTGTTTTTTAGTGTCAGAGAAACTAACTCTACTCACAGAAAAGGGCATTTGAAATAGCTGTGAGTACTTCATATTTTTAGTGGTGTGAATTGTAGCCCTTCTCCTTTCCAACTATTTCTCAGTGTTCTTTCAGTGTGGTTTCCAGTTAAATTTTATTTTAAATATTTCAGAAATTCTCTCCTTACTCCTTTCAATGCCTGAGTCCCTGGCAGCTCAAAACCAACTTCAGTGCATGCCGTGTCCAATGATACAGTCTCCACTCTGACTGTTGTACTCCCACCCAAATTCTTAGGTGAAAAACATGCTCAAGGTAATGGTATAAGGAGGTGGGGCCTTTGGGAGATGGTTAGGTCATGAGGGTGGGCCTTTCTGAATGGGATTAGTGCCCTTCTGAATAGATCCCAGGGAGTCTCCCTCTCCCCTACACCTTGTGAGTGCACAGCAATAAGTCAAGAGTCTGCAGCCTGAAGAGAGCCCTGACTAGACCCTAACCATGCTGGCACCTTGACTTTGGACTTGCAGCCTTCAAAACCATAAGAAATATGTCTCTGCTGTTTATAAGCCACCCAGTCTGCAGTATTTTGTTACAGCAGCCCAGATGAGCTAAGACATAAAGCATCTACCATCTATAAAAAGTACTCTACAAAATGGACAGCCACAGCTCAGTCTTTATTCCTCCTTCCAGAGAGACATGTAGTAGAGGGTTTGTCCTCATGGCCTTTGGTGTTTGACTGCCTGGGTTCAAATCCTAGCTCTGCCTCTTACCAACAGTGAAGTGATTACTTTGTTCCTTAGTTTCCTCATCTGTAAAATGAAGGTGCTAATAATAGCACCAATTTGATAGTGTTATTGTAGGAATTAAGCAAGCTAATCCATGGGAAGGACTCAGACACATAGGTGGCTCAACTTGTAAGAAGCATTAGATAAGGGTTAGCTGCTAGTCTAGCTTGGTTTCCAAGTAGATGATCAACCCCAAGTTTGTCTGAGCTCTATGCTGCTTCTTTCCCCTTCTGTTCCCAGGGCTGCCACAAGCCTGAGCCCTTCTAGAAAGGCATGTTGGTTCCTGAGTTCAAGCCCTAGAATAGATACCACAACCTTATCGGAAATATAAATATATATTTTTAAATTTTCCATGCTACCATAGTACCCAGCTGAACATCTTCCTTCTAGGGTGCCAGTCTAAGGAGCTGTCAGCCTGGTTGAGGGGCAAGATAAAAAGAAGATAAATACTGAGCCATGTCCAGCCTTCAAAGCCTGCACCCCAGAGATTTAGCTGAGCTTTCAAATTGCATCCCTGTTTCCTCTAGGATTCTGATGAGGAGGTGGTAAGGCTCCAAACATCTGGAACCCTATTTCATCCACAGATATTCCTGCTGGACTTACAAGCCATTTAGGCAAAATGGACAAGGTCAGGCGAGCAACAACTAATTACTACTAATGAGGATTTGGCACGAATCCTTCTGCGGTTTCCTGCCAACTGTTAGGTTCCTCCCTGCTGGAAACCTTGCAATGACTTCTCATGGCCTTTAGGATAAAATCCAAAGTCCTAAACAAGGGCCTGGCTGGGCAGGCCTGCCGCCCCTTCCAAGTTGCTCTCCAGTCCCTCTGCCTCATGGTTGACCTTGCCTGCTTCCTCTGGCCTTCATGACAAAGCTCTCTGACATCCACACAGTCCCTTTCTACTCCCCTCCAGTTCTCAGCATCAGGGGCACTAGTCCCAACCCCACCTCCAAGACGAGAGCAAATCTTCTTCATATGTAGCTCATACTTCTTGGTAGCGCTTAGTCAATTATAATTACATAACTCATTTGTAATTCTTTGGCCCACATCTGTTTCCCTGACAGACTGTGGGCTCCATGTGGGCAGGGACCATGTGAGTCAGAATCCCTGTAGCATCTCTCTGTCTAGCACAGTGTCTGGCTTGTAGCAATAGCTCAGAAATATCTGTTGACTGGGTGAATAAATTAAGTGGGGATCCAGTTTTAATCCTATCTGAAGAGTTCCTAATTTTTCCCCATCTGGCTTTAAAATTTTCTCTCCTTGAAAATGACAGTCTGAGCCTCCCAGGATGACATGAGCATTCTCATAAGCCCTCCTTTCCCAGGCTTACACAAACCGGCACTGAAATATGTATAGTCAGCCAAGCCACATTACTTTATTCCTCATTGTCATGTTTAAGCCACATTTTCAGTTCCAGTCTCCATAAATCAATCTGTCCAGCTCTTCCCACAAGGCATCAGCCTTGACCTTTGAATTACTGCTGTTTTTCCTAGAAAGCTCTTTGCTCTTAAAAAATAATAATAAATGCCATTTTTAAATCCTCCTCATGCCATGTCATCTTTGCTGTTGCAAAACTAAAGTATACAGAAGATGTCTTTGCTGGTAAGCCCTGGGTCCTGGGCCCAGATTAGCTGTGTAAGCAAACCTCACCCACAAACTACATGATCTGCAGCAGCATTTCCAGCATTAATCTCTGCAATTCCATGATTATCTGATTATTCACAGGGGGATTGGTTAGGAGTTAGATAAGCCTTTGGAGTTCAACAAATTGAGATTGTAATTCTGGCAGTCACACACCAGCCATGTGACCGTATCCAGCCCCTAAATCTCTCAAAGCCTGGCAGTCTTCTTCTGTATAAGAGGATAGTAAATAATACCCTTCACAAGGTCATCAGAGGGAATAAAATGAAATAAATGGTGTCTGTGAATGTTTAGAACAGTTCCTGGTCTGCAAAAAGGTAGTTTTTGTGAATGTCATCAATATTCTTTTCCTGGTCCACCTTCGCTTATGGGTTTGAATCCCCTCATCCCAGCCATGAAGCCTCCAGGCTAACTCCTAAAGGAGGCCTCTGCTGATGCCTCCAGAATGACTGAATGGGAGCAAGGGGCAAAGTAGGCCAATTTGTAGAAGCTGGTCCTTAAGGATTTGTCCATCCAAAGCAATTATTGGTTAGGGTTCTCCTGAGAAACAGACCAACAGGGTCTGTTGAGAAAAAGAGATTTACTCTACTTTTTATAAAAAGATTTGTTATAGCATATTGACTCACACCTGTATGGAGTCTGAGAAGTGTTTTCTGCAAGCAAGAGGCCCAGGAAAGCCAGGGTGTAGTAGTTCCAAGGCCTGAAAGCTATAGTTCATAGATTGTAGGTTGTTGATTGTAAAGATCATAGCCCAGAATAGCAGAGCAGAGCGCAGGGGACCAATATCCCAGCCCAATAGTCAGGCAGAGAAAGCATTCAATCTGCCTCCACCTTTTCCTGCTATTCTGGTGCTCAACAAAGCGGATGAAACCTACTTGCATCAACAGGACCATCTGCTTTACTCAGTTCACCAATTCAGATGCTAATAGATTCCAGATATACTTTCACAAACATCCCCAGGGACAATGTTTTACCAGATATCTGGGCACCCATGTACCATCCCAACCACAATTGCAAATCTTGAGTTAAATATTTTTTAAACTTTCATTTGGGATTTGGATTTAATGATAAGCTAAAATTCTGGCTATTCTTTTTTATTTTTTAATCAGTAATATTTAGGTCTTGAAGACAAAGTTTATGAGAAATTAACACAGGGGCAATGTATGGTTCTTGACAAAATAGAGTTTATAGAAATAACTTGGGTTATCAAAATAGCCTACTGCTCATAGCTGCTCCATCTCTAGGCTTATTGTTGAATAGAATCTGCCTATATAACTAGGATGGCAGTAACAAATTACCACAAACTGGGTGACTTAGAACAACAGGAATTTATTCTCTCACAGTTGTGAAGGCCAGAGTCCAAAATTAAGAGGTGGGCAGGATTAATTTCTTTTAGAAGCTGTGAGGAAGAATCTGTTTCATGACTTTCTTAGATTCTTGTACTTATTAAAACTTCTTGGTGTTGCCTAGTTTATAGCTGCATCACTCCAACCTTTGCCTCCATCTTCACATAAGCTCTGTATGTCTGTGTGTCTTGTCCTTTCCCGTCTCTTAGAAGAACACTTGTCATTGTATTTAGGGTCCAACCTAATTCAAGGTGATCTCATTTTAAGATCCTAAACTAATATTATCTGGTGGCCATATCTTTTGAGGATCTACTATTCAACCTATTATACCCACCAAACTAATATTTCTGAAGTATCACTTGGGAGGCAAATCTTTGGAAGCAATACATAGTCTATAAAATTAATTGAGGCCCTGGATGGTAGCACAGTAGATAAAGTGCCCACCTGAAAACCCAAAGGTCTTTGGTTTGATTCCCAGCCAGGGCACAATAACCAGGTTGCATGCCAGGTCTCCAGCCAGGTCTGTAGCTGAAGTCAGGTGAAAGGCATTGATGTCTCTCTTCTCTCCCTCCCTTCCCCTCTCTCTAAAAATAATAAATAAAATCTTTTTAAAAATATAAAATAAAATTAATTGAGACTTTTTTTGGTTCCTTCCACAACCCTACCTCAGCCTGCATTTCAACCTTACCTCTCTCCTTTCCTTATCTCTGCTTTTTTGAATTAACACTTCTGCCAGAATTTTCTACTCACTGCTGCAATTTCCCTCTTCACATCCACTGTTAAAAAGCCCTCTCTTCTTTTTCTCATCCTTTGTGATGCATCTTAAATCCCAACTTCACCAAAAAGGTTTGTGTGATGGTATCTGCATGAAGCAGAAGTATTTATTGTTAGCACTTTCCATTTGAGGGACTCTTGTACTGACTTTTGACACCTTTTATGTTAATATTTGAGCATTTACCTAAATCATATACTTTTGACACCTTTTATGTTAATATTTGAGTATTTACCTAAATTATATTGTTATTTAACTTTTTTACTGTTCTTTTTTTTTTTTTTTTTTTTGGTCTCACATTTCGAATTCTTTGACATAAGACAACTTTATTTAAATTCATTGCAACCCTCCACCATACGAACCTTTTTAACTTTGGTTTGGAGAATGTATCAGTCAGGATTCTCCAAAGAAACTAAATCAGGAGGTGAGAGAACTTATTATAAGGAATTAGTTCATGTGATTGTAGAGGCTGAGAAGGCCCAAGAAAGCTAATTATCAGTCTTAGCCCAAAGGCCAGAAAAGACCAAAGTTGGAGCCCAAGCACATGGTCAAGAGTTCCCTCTTAGCCTTTTAGGACTATTCACGCCTTCAACTGATTGGATATGGCACACCCACATGGTGGGAGGGAGGTGTCAATCTGATTTACTGGGTCTACCTACCTTCTCAAAAAAATCTTTTTAATACAAGTGGCTTTTTTAAAGATTTTATTTATTTATTTTCAGATAGAGGGAAAGGGAGGTAGAGAGAGAGAGAAACATTGATGTGTGGGAGAAACATCAATCAGTTGCCTCTCACATGCCCTCACCTGGGGATTGGCCCACAACCCAAGAAATGGGCCCTGACTAGGAACCAAACTGGTGACCTTTCGATTCACAGGAGGGTGCTCAATCCACTGAGCCACACCAGTCAGGGCTATCTACTTCAATATTAATCTCATCCAGAAGCATCCTTATAGATATACCCAGATCATGTTTGACCAAGTATGTGGGCAACCTGTGACCCAGTCAAGTTGACACACAAAGTTCATCCTCACAGAGGAATATATAGGGATAGCAATTAGCCCAAACTCTATTAATGAATAATGCACCACAGTCCCCTAGTATCAGAGACTCGACAAGTGGAAACCATTACATCCACCTGCAAGGTGTCTCTAGCCACAGTTTGAATAAAATGTTTTTACAGACTTCCCTTTGTCAAGGGAGGCAGGTGCTCTTCCTCTAGTGGCACTTGAAATAGAAGCAATGGAATAAAGCAATATTTATTAGCAAACCAAATGACAATTGGCCCCTTACATTCCCAATCCATATCCCACATGCAATTAGCTCTGATGATTTCTGCTTGAGAGAGACTGATAGATCCAGCTCATGGGTTCCAAGAGGAATGTTTTAAGATCCCTTTGAGAATCATTACACTTATACTAATGTGCTCTTTCTGAAAAAAAGTCATTTTAACTCCAGTAAAACATGCTTAAGACTCTGCAGTTTGCACATAACACATAACACTCTTGAACCAGTGACTGCCAAATATCCCTTTTTACTTTGATGTTCACACTACTAAAACAAATGCAGTATTGTATTTTATTTAATGATTTGGGGAGATTTCTAGATGAGAATAACACTTTGATACTTTGATTAATTCTATGAGTACTGAAAATAATCCACCTCCCCCTGCCTCCACTTCTGAGCTATACATAATGTCCTACTAACACCACCTTTTTCATACTTGGCTTGAAAAAATTCTCCTACAATAACCCCTAGAGCCTTTGATTCCAATTTGTTTTAGGATAATGCTATGCTGCTTCTGTGCCTATGAATCTCCTGTACTAATTAAATTTATGTTAAGTAAACATTTCTTATCATTCATTCCATGCTGAGCATTGGGCTGTCTCTGTAATCTTGTTCATACAGAAGATGCCCCCATAGCTGTGTCTGTTTATGTCCAGCCAGGAAATAACCATCCCTCTAAATAACCCAAAGAACAATATAATACAGGAAATTAGTTTGAGATGTAGTATACTGGCTGAAAAGACAAAGGAATAGGGTGTGAAAAGGAGGCTAGGAGAGCAAGAGGGAAAAATAAAGTCACCCAAATGTCATAGCTGGCCTGGAAACCCCAGGCCTACAAAAGGGGCTGAGCAGCTTGAGGCATGGCCAGTACTACCAAGGGACCATGCTACTGGCTTGGTCACCAGGAGCTTATGTGCCCATTGTGATAGCTGAAATGCACCTCCACTGCCAGAGCTCACAGATGCCTGCAGTCCCTCAGTCACTTGACAAGCCTGTGCCACTGTCCCCATGTGTCTCTCAGGTCCCTGTGTGCCTTGCTGGCTATGCCAATGATACACGGCTTTGACCACTAACTAATAGATAGGTCAATGTGCATGCAGTATGTTATGCCAGGGTTTATCAGAGTTAACAAATAAAAGCACGGGATGCTCAGTCAAATTTTAATTTCAGATAAACAACAAATAACTTTTTAGTCTTAAGTGTGTGCCAGGACCAATGAATTCCTTCATCTGACTCAGAAGACTTATGTCTTTTACCAGATTTCATGAAAGGCAAAGACTCATGTCTTCACTTCAAAGGAGGATACAAATCAAGCCCTAGGCCTGACTTGGGCAGCCCTCCAAACTAGTGCTCTCCAGACCTGCAAGCTGGGTACTGAGAGTCAAACATGTGCTAAACAATCAGCACCCTCCCAGCATCCTCAATAACCCAATTCTCTTGAGGAGGGGACTCTGGTAAGGGGGCCCACACTATCTTGTGTGTCTACACATTCCCAGACATGCCATCAGTTCCAGAAGAAACCTACTCCAAATACATTAAAAACCTGACTGAATTAGTTGGTTGAGTCTTGCACTTTCTTAGTGGCTGCTGTTTTGCAGTTCAAATCACCTTTGTTCACTGACTCTTTAGCCTGATTTTGGTGTCCCTACAGCCTGACGTCAACCTTTTAATAGTGGGCTAGGTCATCTGACTCAGGCCCAAAGACAGACAGTACCTTTCTATTGAGTTCATCATGAGTTAGAACATAGCAAGTGCAGCAGACAGAATTCTTAACCCCAAGCAACAGAACTCAATTCTGACAAATCTGAAATTTATGAAAAGATTCCAACAAGCTCAGAGAACTAACAGGAAGGCTACAGAACCAGGTGAGAAGGTGAGCAGCATCCATCCAGATCCAGAGAGTTCAGGCAGGAACAGGGATGAGGTCATGGTCCACTGTCCATCAGGTGAGGACACCAGTCCTGGCTCTGACCCCTCTGCCATCACCAATAGCAGCTTTCAGTGGGTGACTATCCCTGTGCTAGACTGTTCATGCCCCCACTGTCATCTGGAATAATGTGTCAGCATTCTTTTAAAACTGGCTTCTTTGCAGTACTCTGAAAATTCAAAGCCCTGGGCTGGCTATGCTCAGGTTGTGCATCTGCATCCATCCACCTGGCATGGGAAGAGGACTAACAGAGCTCCCAGCTCCTTTGGCTTCCATCATAGGAGACTTGTCCTCCACCAAGGCCCATATGAAATTAGGCTCTTCTCATAATAAGAAAAGAATTGATTCAATCATAGGGTAGAAAAATATGAAAGATAATCACTTCAGGGACACCAAAAATATGACATGGGTTTTGCTCTAAAGCAGTTTAGCTCTAGTGTTCATAACAAAACAAAACCAAAAAGATTAATTGTGACCTTACCCCTAGAGACAGTGGTAGAAGACTTGAAAGAACTAGAGAAAAGGGAGTGATTAGCATTAAGTTGGACAGCTGGGGATGTCTCATGGCAGAGCTTGTTCATCATTCAGGATTAGAAAGAGAAAGATTCTACCAGAGAGAGAAGGTGGGAGAAAGGCACTTTGTGTAGGGTAAAGGAAACAAGCAAATACATAAAATTGAGAAGGGGTGGAGCCTGTGTGGGGACAATGGAATGCCTGGCCTGGCTGGAATAGAAGGCTCTCCTAGAAAAGCAAAGGTATGTAGGTTGGAGGGCAAGGAAGGGGGTCTTGGAGAACTTCCCTACATAAAAATGATGATGCTTCAGAAAGATTTATCTGGCATTAATGGGCAGAATGGGTGGGACAAAGAAAACACTGATCCTAATGTCTATGTCCCAGAGGGGACCTTCTTACCTGACTTCATGTGGAAATACCCATTAAAGTAATACTCTAGCCTCCCCTACCCTTCTCCCACCCCGGCCCCATTGAGCTGCAGGAGCGCTCAGCTCATTTGGATCTAGAAGGTGAGCATCCCAGGCTCAGCTCCCTTCTCTAGACTTCTCATGGCTCCTCCATGCCCTAAGCTTCACAAAGGTAGGTCCCTACAAGGAAACCTGCTGTTGTCACTGTTACCTTGTGACTATGCGGGCAAACCTGACTCATTCAGGACTGACTTTGAGTCCACCCATTTGGTCTTCAGACACAAGTCTTATTTTTGCTCCCATCTCTCATTTGGCTCAGGACTCAGACATGCTGAAAGGAGGTGATATCTACTGAACCCCCAAACAGCGTGTTAGAGGACAATGTATTAACCCAGGAAGTAAAGGAGAAGGACTTAGATCAGAGCCTTTATGATGTGGGTCTGAATCTGGACTCTGGAATCTGGTGAGAGCTCTCCTGTAAAGATGGCTGTGTGGTCTTCCCTTACTTTCTCTGAAGCTCAGGTTCGTCACCTGCAAAACGTGGCTGACTGCTAGCCATGTCTCAGAATTGCTAGGAAGGTCACCAGCAAAGAATAATTTACATCACTCAGTGTCTCAGGCTCCCTCCCTCCCATGCGGCCACAAACGTGGGCAACACAGGATCCCTACAGTGTTTGTCTAAATTATTAAACCCCCAAAGCTGGCGTTTGGAATGTTGGAAGGCATTTCTGCATTTTGCAGTAAAAGAACAGAATTGTCTTCAAGACGGAATTTCTCTTTTTCTAGAAGAGTTGGCTTTTTGAGGTGTTTCTGTTGATGCTCTGAGCTCTGGGGAATATTAGCTCACAGGCCACCGCTGCAGACCACATGCTTAGGATCCAGCAAGATCACTTGGTTATTCTGGAGCACAGCCGGGCTTGCACCTGTGAAATCCAAAAAGGTTTTCCTTAAATATTTTTTGAATTTCTAAACCTTGAAAGTTATCATTTGCCCTTGGGGAACATGTGTGTGACATTTTATCGTGGAATTTGAGGCTTTGAAGGCAGCAGGAAGAATGAAGACTTGGTCTGTTCTGGAGGAAACATTATGAAAAGGCCTGAGTGAAAACTAGTGCAAAGCACACTGGGCTAGCCTGTTGGTATCATGCACAAACGATTATTTAGAAGAAAACAAGTCACATCTTAAGAAATCTCTCTTGTGATTGCCTTGTCTTGGCAAGGAGTCCTCCTGAGGAACTGGGGCTCCAACAGTCAGCTATGCTGGACAGCAGCTAATCTGGGGAAGTTAGGGGACTTGGCCAGGGAAGGTGACTCCACTGGCAACTCTGAGCTGGGCAGTTGCTCAGATACAGGTGCACCATGACCAGGCCTGCTGGGATCAGGCAGTGGGCATGGGCCTGTTCCTTCCAAGAGCAATCCCCTCTGTCCACTATCGTAGGTTATTCTCAGCAATTCCATTAGCCCAGAACCTTCCATCACCACCATGCATGAAAGCACAGTTTGCCCACAGTTGGGCCGAAGGGAAAGAGGAAGTACATTTCTCCATTCAAAATCCAGCAGGCAGGGTGTTCTCAGTGGCCACATACAGAAACTGGGTCCCAGCAAAGTGGGGCCTAAGAGGCAGTGGCACAGAAGTGAGTAGCAGGGAAATGGAGGCACTGACAGTTTTAAGCTCACCCACATCAGTGCCTCAGAAACAGTTCAGAGAGAAAGGGGTTGACACTTTCAGGGAATAAAGTTTCTGGAAAGGATGTCAGCGTATGAAAAGTTAATAATTTTGTAAGCTCAAAATGGTAAGATTAGGAAGTTATAATTATGAGACACTACAGTATACTAAGCATTTAAAATATTTATTTATATTATTTAATAATTTCATCCTAACAACATTGCTATGAAATTGTATTACTATTCTCATTTTAAAGCTGAGGCAACTGAAGCTTACAAACATGAAATAACTTGCACAAGATTCCATGCCTGCTAAAGAGACAGCTGGGACTCCGCCTTGACCTTGTCTTACCTCTAAGTCTGTACTCTTGGCCCCACACTTAGCTGCATGCTGGGGTGGGTCTCTTCTCAAGGGCTCCATGGAAACAGGAGTCAGATGGACATGCAAAACAGAGACTTGCTGCTGAGGTAGTGCCACTTTCTGCCACAGATTCAAGGCACATCTGGAATTACTTTTTTGGAGAAAAAGTCAGCTGGAATTACAACAGAACACCAGCTGGAAAGAAGTCCTATAACCACAGACAGAACAGAAGAGGATGCTTCATCACAATGTGACTGATAGGAATCATGGAAATGCAAGAGGGCTGGCTGGGCCACCACCAGTGGCAGCAAGCGAAGGGATGGAGCCCGGGGCACCACCTGAGAAGGGTGGGTCTGGTCCCCCTGCTGGGATTCCCAGCTACAGCAACATGGGCAGAGAGCAAAGCAGCATCCAGCTGAGAAGGGTGGAAAGCCATGGAGTTTACTAGCCTGAGAGAGCACTGGAGACAGAGAACTACTAGGGTGACTACAACTAAAATACACTAGCACCCACCTACCCTGGGCTCCAGAAGAAGGAGGGCAGAGAAGACTGGAGATGCGTGGGGAGAGTTTGTGGTGGTGGCTTGGAGGGGAGAAGTGGAGAAGTGGCTGTGGGGATCCCAGTGCTGACTCATCACCCACACCTTGGGCAGACTGTGCTGCACCAAGCGACTTCCTTACGAGGGTCCCCATAGCCCCGCCCACTGGAAGCAATCTGCCCCACACAGCAGTGCCTGAGCCTGGACCTGAGCCTGGCACCTGATCACAATTCTTTGACTTACACTTAATAAATCTCTCCCTCCCTGCCATGTCTGACCATAGATACAATAGTTGGCACCTGAAAAGATATTTCTTACCCAGCAGCACCTGGGCCTGGAGGTGAATTACAAACTCTCTGACTTAAAGATGGGTCATTCAGTCAGCCCCAAACAGTAGAAAATGAGCCTGGTGGCTGATCATGGATTCATCGCTTTGCAACTGAGTCAGTCCTTCTCGCTCAGCAGAGCCTGGGCCTGGCAGCTGATAACAAACTCATTGGATTAGAACAGAATCTTTCAGTCTAGCTCAGTGACCCCTTAGTCTGGCAGCTGATAACAGATTTATTGGATTACAATAGAATCTTATAGTCAAGCCCAGCACCACCTGAGCCTGGTGGCTAATCACAGATTCCTTGGATTATAATTGGATCTTGCTGCCTAGCCCAGTGGTGCCTGAGACTGGTGGCTGATCCATTGGATTATAATTGAACCTCTCTGTCCAGCCCAGTAGGGCCGGAGTTTGGTAGCTGATTTATTGATTTGTAACTGAATCAGTCTGTCACCCCAAGCAGCATCTGAGCCTGGTGGTGGGTCACAGATTGATAGGATTACAATTAAATCAATCCTTCCAGCTTAGCAGTTCCTTAGCCTGGCACTTGATCACAGTCTGATTGGATTACAATGAACCTAAAAATGGGGAGAAAAAGAAACGGCCCATCATCAAAAGGAAAGGAGGAATCCCAGAAGATCACTAAATGAAACAGAGGCAAGCAAACTATCAGATATGGAATTTAAAATAATGGTGATGGAGAAGCTCAATGAGCTCAGCCATCTCAAAGAAAACTACAAACAACTCCAGGGGAACTACAAACAACTCCAGGGAAGCTACAAGGAACTTACTGAGAACTACACTGGCATTAAAAACCACATAGAAACTATCAGTAAGAGCCAGGAGGAAATGAAGAATACAATTTCTGAATTGAAGAATACAGTAGAAGGAATCAACAGCAAGCTAGAGGAAGGAGAGGATCAGATAAGTGAGATGGAGGACAATGTAGAAAAAATATTCCAAGACAGTGCAACAGAATGAAAAAAGGTGGAATAAGAATGAAGAGGTTTTAAGAGAGCTGCAAGACAACATGAAACACAATAATATCCATATCATAGGGATACCAGAAAGAGAAGAGAAACAAGGAATGGAAAACCTGTTCAAAAAAGTAATGAGAGAAAACTTCCCTAATATGATGAGTGAAAACATTACTCAAGCTCAGGAAGCACAGAGGGTCCCAATGAGGATGAATCCAAACAGACCCACTCCAAGACACATTATAATTAAAATGGCAAACTTCAAAGACAAAGAGAGAATCCTAAAATTATCAAGAGAGAAACAGCAAAAAACATATAAGGGGGCTCCAATAAGGTTATCAAATGATTATTCATCAGAAACAATACAAGCCAGGAGGGAATGGCAAAAAATATTTCAAGTAATAGAAAACAAAAGCCTGCAACCAAGAATACTCTTCCCAGCAAGGATCTCATTCAAAATGGAAGGAGAAATAAAAAGTTTCCTAGACAAAAGAAGGCTAAAAGAATACATCTTTACCAAACCAGCATTGCAAGAAATGCTAAAGGGTCTACTTTTAAAAAATGAAGAAACAGAGAGAGACATAGAGGAACACAGGTACAAATAGGGAAAGGGGCAATAAATAAGTATCAGTCAATAATAACCTTAAATGTAAATGAATTAAATGTGCCAATCAAAAGACATAGGGTAGCTGAATGGATAAGAAAACATGCTGTCTTCAAGAGACCCACCTCAGAACAAAAGATCGACACAGATTGAAAGTGAAGGGATGGAAATATATATATCAAGCAAATGGACATGAGAAAAAAGCTGGAGTAGCAATACTTATTTCAGGCAAAATAGATTTTATGATGAAGGCCATAAAAAGAGACAAAGAAGGACATTTCATAAAACTTAAGGGAACGATCCATCAAGAAGATGTAACTCTGGTAAACATATATGCACCCAATGTAGGAGCTCCAAAATATATAAGGAAAATCTTGGAAGACTTCAAAAAGGATATGGACAGCAACACACTAATAATAGGGGATGTTAATACCCCATTATCACCAATGCACAGATCTTCCAAACAAAAATAACACCAAGGATATTGTGGCATTGAACAACACTCTAGAAGAAATGGACCTAAATGATAAATACAGAACCTTTCAACCCAAAGAAGCAAAGTACACATTCTTTTCAAATGCACATGGAACATTCTCAAAGATAGACCACATGATAGGTCACAAGACAAGCCTCCGCAAATACAGGAAAAGTGAAATCATATCAAGCATCTTCTCAGATCACAATGGATTGAAACTAGAAACCAGCCTTAAAGGAAAAAACTAAAACACTCTAACTCATGGAATGGGTAAACAATGAGATCAAAGATGAAATCAAAAAGTTTCTGAAAATAAATGACAATGAATACACAACAGCCCAAAACCTATGGAACACAGCAAAGGCAGTACTCAGAGGGAAATTCATAGCAATACAGGCCTACCTAAAATGAATAGAAGAAGCTTATACAAACAACCTAACCATAAAGCTGCAAGAACTAAAGGAGCAACAACAAACAAAGCCCAGAGCAAGTAGAAAGAAGGAACTCATCGAGATCAGAGCAGAATTAAATAACTTAGAGACTCAAACTATACTTCAAAGAATCAATAAGTCCAAGAGCTGCTTCTTTGAAAAAATAAACAAAGTTGACAAGCCTTTAACCAGACTCATCAAGAAAAAGAGAGAGAGGATCCAAATAAACAGAATGAGAAATGACAGAGGAAAAATCACAACTGATACTTAAATAAAAAGGATTGTAAGAAATCACTACAAACAACTGTATGACATGAAATATGGCAACCTGGGTGAAATGGACACATTTCTGGAAATGTATAATTACCAAAACTGAATCCAGAAGAAGCAAAAATCCCGAATAGACCAATAACTAGTGAAATTGAAGAAGTAATCAAAAATCTCCCAAAGCACAAGAGCCATGGACCAGATGGCTACACAGGTGAATTTTACAAAACATTTAGAGAAGAACTAACTCCTATCTTTCTCAACCTATTCCAAAAAATCCAAGAAGAGAGGAGACTCCCAAACTCTTTCTATGAGGCCAACATTATTCTAATCCCAAAACCAGGTCAAGACACAACTAAGAAGAAAACCTACAGGCCAATATCTCTGCTGAACATAGATGCTAAGATTCTCAACAAAATATTGGCCATCTGGGTCCAGCAAAACATTAAAAAGATCATATACCATGATCAATTGGGCTTCATCCCAGGGATGCAAGGATGATACAACATTGGCAAGTCAATAAATGTAATACACCACATCAACAAAATAAAAGATTAAAACCATATGATCATATCAATAGATGCTGAAAAAGCATTTGATAAAGTACAGCAACCATTTACGATCAAACCACTCAGCAAAATGGGAACAGAAGAAGCATACCTGAACATAATAAAGACCATATATGAGAGAAACCTGAAGCCAACATCATACTCAATGGGCAAAAATTTAAAGCTTTCCCTCTAAGATCAGGAACAAGACAAGGCTGTCCACTTTCTCCACTTCTGTTCAACATTGTCTTGGAAGTTCTAGACATAGCTATCGGACAAGAAAAAGGAATCAAAGGTATCCAACTTGAAAAGGAGGAAGTAAAACTGTCATTATTTGCAGATGATATGATGGTGTATATACAAAACCTGATAGACTCCACCAAAAACTTACCCTAATAAGCAAATTTAACAAAATAGCTGGATATAAAGTCAATATTCAGAAATCAAAAGCATTTTTATATACAAAAAATGAAACATCAGAGATAGAAGATAGAAAACAAATCCCATTTACCATAGTAACAAGAAAAATAAAGTACCTAGGAATAAACTTAAGCAAGAGGTAAGAAACCTGTACTCAGAAAACTACAGAACAATGAAGAAAGAAATTAAGGAAGATACAAATAAATGGAAGCATATAACATATACATGGATGGGAAGAATTAACATCATTAAAATGTCCATACTACCCAAAGCAATCTATAGATTCAATGCAATCCCAATTAAAATACCAATGACATACTTCACAGATACAGAAAAAATACTTCAAAAATTTATATGGAGCCAAAAAATGCCCACAAATAGCCACAGCAATCTTGAGAAAGAAGAACAAGGTAGAAGGAATCACAATACTGGACTTCAAACAATAGTACAAGGCTACTGTAATCAGAACAGTCTGGTACTGGCATAAGAATAGACATATAGATCAATGGAACAGAATAAACAGCCCAGGAATAAACCCAGGACTCTATGGTCAATTAATATTTGACAAAGTGGGAAGGCAACATAATATGGAATAAAAATAGTCTCTTCACCAAGTGGTGTTGGGTGGACTGGACAGCAACATGCAAAAAGATAAAACTAGACCACCAACTTACATCATACTCCAGAATAAACTCAAGATGAATAGAGGACTTAAACATAAGCAGTGCCACCTGGAGAAAAATATTGGCAGTAAATTTTTAGATATCCTACACAGAAATATGTTTTATTTCCAAGAGCAAAGGAAATAAAAGAACAAATAAACAAATGGGACTATATCAAACTGAAAAGTTTCTGTGCAGCTAAAGAAAAGTTTCTGTGCACCAACAAAATTACACTGGCTGGTGGCACAGTGAATAAGGTGCTGGCCTGCAAACCCAAAGGTTGCTGGTTCAATTCCTAGCTGGGGCAACATTACCAGGTTGCAAACAAAGTCTCCAGCTAGGTCTATAGCTAGAGGCATGTGAAAGACAACCATACATTGATGTCTCTCTTTCTCTCTGCCTCTCTCCCTTCTCCTCTCTCTGAAAAATAATAAATAAAATCTTTAAAAAAACAAAAAACAAAAAAAGAAAACACCAGCAAAATTAAAAGGGAACCAACTCTATGGCGAAACATATTTGCCAATGATACCTCAGACAAGGGTTTGATATCCAAAACATATAAAGAACGTATGCTACTCAACACCAGGAAGACAGACAGCCCAATTAAAAAATCGGCAAAGGACCCAAATAGATACCTCTCTGAGGAAGACATACAAAGGGCCCAAAGGCATATGAAAGAATGCTCAACATCACTAGCCATCAGAGAGATGCAAATTAAAACCACAGTAAGATACCATCTCACACCTGTCAGAATGGCAAATATCAAGAAATCAACAAACAACCAGTGTTGGCAAGGATGTGTTTAAAAGGGAACCCTGGTGCACTGCTGGTGGAAATGCAGGCTGGTGCAACCACTATGGAAAACAGTATGGTTTAAAAAAACACTAAAAATGGGACTGCATTTTGACCCAGCAATTCCACTACTAGGAATATATCCGAAGAACCCTGAAACACCAATTCAGAAGAACCTATGTATCCCTATGTTCATAGCAGCACTATTTACTATAGAAACAGCCTAAGTGTCCATCAGTGGATGATTGGGTCAAAAAACTTTGATATGTTTACACAATGGAATACGACACAGCAGAAAGAAGAAGGAATTCCTAGCCCTTTGCAACAACATGGATGGAACTGGAGAGTATTATGCTTAGTGAAATAAGCCTGTCAGTGAAAGACAAATACTATATGATCTCATCCATAACAAGACAATGATGAACAAAACAAAAAACAAGCGAAACAGAACCAGATACAATGAATAGATCTTCAGTGGGTAGGGTCAGGGGAGGGGGTAGAAGAGGCAAAGAAGGGGAGCATTTTAGTCAAGAAACTAGTATGGAAGAACCATGGACATGGGCAACAAATGGGATTGACTTTGAGGGAGAGTGGGTGGGTGGGGAAGAGGACAGAGGGTGTAAAAAGGGGATGGATGTAATACAACAACAATAAAATAAAATTATAAATAAATAAAATAAATGTTATGGAGATGTAATATACAGAATGGTGATTATAGTTAATAATATATTTAATATTATTATATATTATATATTATATAATATTATATAATTATTATATAATATATATATTATATATTCAAATATGTGAAAAACTTTCACATATTTGAAAGTTTCCAAAGAGTATGTTTTAAAACTTTTCGTTACGAGAAAAAAATTGTAATTATGTATGGTGACAGATGTTAAATAAGCTTATTGTGGTGATCATTTTGCAATATATACCATTATTGAATCATTATGTTGTATACCTGAAACGACAACAAAAAAGGGACTGCCAGGTTGCAACAGACTTGCAAGTATTTTCTAGTAAGAGCAACCTTAAGTATATTAACTACAAATTGTTCATTAAAATTTTTTAATTATTAAAATACCATTTTAAGTTAAATAAATAAATAAAGAAAGAAATAAACTAAAAAACGGAGACTTGGCCAAGACTCTGGTTGGTTAATTTGGAGGAGGAAACTGGGACAGATCCTCCTAAAGAGAAATACTTCAGGCATTGAGCCTATAAAGCTAGGAGTGGAGATGGGGGCACTGAGCTCACAACAGGAGACCAGCAGGAGCATGGGGTGATGCCAGGCCACTTAGCACAGCCATTGTCTTGAGTCATTTTATGTATGACCCTCTCTCCAAGTGAGATGGTGCTGAGACTTTCCTGGTTTGCCAAGCAATAGGCCTTATGATGGTTAATTTTATGTGTTAGCTTGATTAGATCAGGGGGTGCCCAGATATTTGGCAAAATATTGTTTCTGAGTGTGTCTGTAAGGATGTTTCTGGAAGAAATTAGCACGTGAATTGGTAGACTCAGTAAAGTAGATGCCCGCCCCCCTCCCCCCT